>LOJH01002911.1:25684-40838 GCA_001685095.1 Ellobius talpinus
GACCTGGGTTCAATTCCCAGCACCCACATGGCAGTTCACAACCATCTGTAACTCTGCTTCCAGTGGATCTAGTACCATCATACAGACATACTTGCAGGTAAAACACCAACACACATAATAAATACATTTTAAAAATTAATAAATAATAGCAAACGGAGGCTATGATTTTCTCAGCAGGATATTCAAATGTGAAATCTCTACAAATAGTGTGACGTGGTTATTAAAAATATTAACACAATCATAGAAAACTGAATTAGCATTAAGGAATCTAAATTATACTGTGAAGCTTAAAAAATAAATAAAACCAAACAGCCAAGGACTTATGGAAAATCATGACTATCTGAAAAAGCGGGGAGAGGAGAAAGGTGGGTGGGCGATGGGAGCAGAGCATAGCCGACAGGCTTGTTTGTCACACAGTGGCACAACTTTTCTTTAATTAGAGGCTAGACATGTTTTACTCTGCCAGTGCTGCTTCTGAAAAGGCCAGAGGTTGCAAGAGAGAGACAAAGAGTGCTCTCTTTTCCCTAGATGCCAAGTGAAGTTTCCAGAGTGTTCCCAGCCCCTGTCAGCCTAGGAATGAAGAACCAAGAAAAAAATCAAACTGAGTGCCACAATGCCAGCAGACTGTGTACAAAATAATTTAACCACAAAAATGTCAAAATCAAATTTTGACAAGTCTATTTTTTGAGGACCATTAATTTCAAGAAGCCATAGAAGTAAACAAGGAAAACAATGTACTACTAATCCTCATTTTATTTTAAAACATCCTAAAATTTGGAAACATAAATAACAAACCTGGTTGCCACATTCTGTTAAAGTTTGAATCCCCTTGAAAATTCCCATGATTATTTGGACCAGATTCCATTGCAGGCATATCCTGTCCATTTGGCATCATTCCTGGTGGTTGTTCTACGATGCTTTGCTGTCCTGAAGCTTCTCTTTGTGCAATCCAAGCTTGGGCCAAAGCAGCCCAGTCAATCTGGCCTAAAGTAAATTAACAGAACTTAGCATTCAGAATGAAGGAGCTAAAAAAAATCACATCTATGTAAAACAAGCATAGCAATTATTCCATTATTTTTCTTCTTTTCATGTATATATGTGTGTGGTATACACGTATGTATATCTACATGTGTATGGGTTTATGTACATTTGTAGGTCCGATGGTAATCTTTTCCTTTATCTCATCCACACTATTCTTTGAGGGAGGGTCTCTCAATCAAACTGAATTCCCTGATAATACTAGTCTCCATAGCCAGTCTGCTTAGTGATTAATTGATCCCTCTCTGCCTTCTGAGGCTGAGTGAACCATTCACTCACTACACACCCAGCATTTAACAGGGTTCCAGTTCTCTTGCTTGCATGGCAAGTTTTAACTCCTGAACCATCTCCCTGGCTCCTTCCTTCTCTCTTTCCCTCCCTCTTCCCCTTTCTTTCACATCTCTGTTCTTCATATGCTGTAGAATAATCCTCTTGTATACTGTAAAGATTTGTCACTCAAATTGGTTCAATAAAATGCTGACTGGCTGGTAGCCAGGCAGGAAGTATAGATGGGGCAACCAAACTAAGGATGCTAGGATGAAGAAGGGCAGAGTTGGGAGAGTCACCAGCTAGACAGACAACAAGTCAGACACACAAAACAGGATAAAGGTAGTCAGAAACACATAATGGGAAACAGGTAAAAGCCATTCTTTCTAGGCTGCCTTTGAGGCTACACATGATAGATGGGGGTAACTTTCTACCCTGCTTCTTCTCACACCTTCCTTTTACACTCATTGCTGTCAACAGAAACGCCACTGCAACAACTGCACAATCCACCGTTCCTACTCTTTCAAGGTTCTTTCTTCTCCAATCTACACTAAAATTCTAAGACCTATCATTACTAGTAACAAAATCATTTAATAAGGTTTCAATAAACATTCTCATACATTTTAATGAAACAGAAAATGGATGAATGGAACTAGAACTTGGCCAAATACACGCTAAACTTTCCAACTCTCTGTGATCTAATAAATCTAGCACTTTTACTAAGAAAATACTTTGACAAGTAACTGTTATATACTCGCGATTACATGAACTGTTTTAAGCCTGGAAAGGTTTAAACAACAACAACAAAAAATCCAGAAGTCTTGCTGTTGCTATCATTATTGGTTTATATTAGAATAAAATCCTACATTAAAATGCTACATAGTGGGCTGGAGAGATGGCTCAGCAGTTAAGAGCACTGGTGTTCTTCCAGAGGTCCTGAGTTCAATTTCCAGTACCCATATGGCAGCTCACAACTGTCTGTAACTCCAGTTCCAGGACATTTAACTCTCACACCAATGAACATATAATAATAATAATAATAATAATAAATTAAAAATAATAAATTAAATAGCTATTTAAAAGAAAAAACAAGCTGGATGTTATATACATATGTAATCTAAAACTTGGGAGCACTGTGAGTCTGAGGCTAGCCTGGGTTATATAGAACATTCTAGTCCAGTCTGTGCTACATTATAAGGCTGCTCAAAAAAAGAAAAAACATCTCCCTAAGGAAATGTCAAAAAAAACACATGATGAAACAAAATTAGCCATAACTAAGTTAAGTGCTAAAACGCTATCAGTTTAAAAATGTAAAACTGTCACAAAATTTTCTATACTTCAAGAAAGCATTTTTAAGAAGAATGGGCTATAAAATATTACATTAAGGTGTGTTACATTTGTTTATGCTCTGGAACATTTGTTTAACAATGTAAAGATGTGCTGCTTTTGTTTGGGCTGCATTTAACTCTGTGAAGCTGGGATTCTTTGTCTAAAACAACTGATGGTCTAATAAAGAGCTGAACCGCCAATAGTGAGGCAGGAGAAAGGATAGGTGGAGCTGGCAGGCAGAGAGAATAGAGAGAGAAATCTGGAAGAAGGAAAAGATGAGCAAGAGAACGAGGAGAGGAGGATGCTAGAGGCCAGGCTCAGCCAGCCACTGAGTAAGAGTGAAAGTACAATACACAGAAGAAAAGGAAAAAGCCCTGAGGCAAAAGGCAGTCAGACTAATTTAAATTAAACTGGCTAGAAATAAGAGAAGCTAAGGCCAGGCATTTATAAGTAATAATAAACCTCTGTGCATGATTTATTTGGGAACTAGGTGGCAGGCCCCACAAAAGACCTAAAGAGCAAAGAGTAATAAAAGACAGCCAACAACAGGAATGCATTGACTACTACACTGCAAGGCTAACTCTTTCCATGAAGGATTCAATAAGCCAATGTGAATGTTATCATCTATATCCCACCCATTTCCAAATGTCCACCCCCCCACCCGATTCCAAATGAGTATTTTCCTTACTTGGATCCTGCTGGTGCTGAAACGACTGCATCCACTGTTGCTGGTTCAAGGGCCATTGCTGCCAAGGTTGTCCTCCTTGATCCCACATCCTTCAAGTTTCTACTTAAACAAATCAAGCACAGTTAAAGCTGGGACTTTTTACATTTTCAAAATTTATACAACAGAAATTGCATGATGATATTTCTACGTGATGAAAGAGCTATAACTCTATTCAAAATATTACCAGAGATGACTAGATTTAGGTTGAAAAGCAAGAACAGAAAAGTTTAAGTTAATGCTAATATCAGAGTTTAGTTAAAAGTGCAGTTTTAATCAGCCATGCTCAAAGGCAAATATATAATTATATAACATGTGTGTATATATAATTTCCCAGTATCTCTAGAAATCCAATTATTTTATTTATAAAAAGTGATTCATTCAGTCCCCAAGCTCCTTTAAAATAGTAATAGCTGAAGCAGATGAAGAAAACTTGTTCTTGTATTATAGCAAATAATAACAATAAACACATAATAGCAAATCTAATACCTGATTAAGAAAACTTTGTAAGTTGATGAAATTATAAATTTAAAGACTTCCACCCACATAAGATATGATTTACAATATCTAGTATTATATTCCCTAAAGCACTAAATCGTCTCACAACAGATGCTTAATGCTGAGCTTCCAACACAAAAAAAAATTATTAGGCATTCAAGAATGACATAAAACAGTATTAGAAACAGTAATCAGACAAAGTCAGAATGTAAAACAGTTTCTAAGACCCTTAACATTTAAACATCATGAAAAGGCAGGGTACTCTAAGTTATGAGTAGGGGGATGGCAGATCCTTATACCATTCACTTTTCTGTAAACAAGCCTGAAACCTCATAAAGCATGTAATTCCTACAAGTCCTATATATATACATACATATATATAAATACTTTATCAAACACTGTATAACTAACTCTGTTCAAGAACCAATAACAAATTGAGTATGGTGGAACGCTTTTTTGTTTTTGTTGTTTTTCCGAGACAGGGTTTCTCTGTATTAACAGCCCTGACTGTCCTGGAACTAGCTCTTGTAGACCAGGCTAGCCTCAAACTCACTGAGATCTCCTGCCTCTGCCTCACAGATGCTGGGATTAAAGGCACGCACCACCACTGCTTGGTGGTAGAACACATCTTTAACCCCAGCATTCAGGAGGCCGAAAAAGGATGGTATTTGTGAGCTCTAGGCCAACCAGAACCACACAATGAGACCCTGTCTCAAACCATGCCCCTGCACCCCACCACACCCACCCATGAAAAACACTAGCAACGAGGGCTAGAATGGTTCAGCAGTTAGGAGTGCAAACTGATCTCGCAGAGAAGCCATGTTTAGTTCCAGCACCCACATGGAGTGTGCTCATAAATCACCTTTAATTCCAGCTCCAGAGCTCTTGGCAAATGTTCTACTGGTAAACATGTACTTTTAGTGAAATTTAACTAAAGGTAAATAAATTAAAATGGACTCTACTAAGCAATTAAAATGAGAAGAGCTTTATACACTGACATGTACTGATGTACAAACTCAATCAAAGAAAATTCCAGCATGAAAACTACAACTTGAAGCTTCCTGTTTTTCATACTATAGCGTGTATATAAGATTCCTTCAAGTTCAAGGAAGCAAGAAAGTTATCAGGGAACTTCTACTTCATACCTTTTGTATTCTTTGGACTATTTTATTGTGTATAAATGTATACATTTTAGAAATATATAAACTTTAAGACGAAAGGAATCAAGGGAAAGTGAGACACACAATCCATAAAGGAAGTAAAAAAAAAATCACAAAGAAGTCACCTAGACAGAAAATAAATCACGGGGCCTTTGTTCATTTTCTTAGAGGCTATAGAATAAATTTAGAAATCTAATTCTAAGGAGATAACTTGCTGGTCATAAAAACTTAACTTTGATTTCACTCAAAAGTCTATAGAAAGCCAGGAGGTAGTGGCACCTTTAATCCCCACACTTAGGAGGCAGAGACAGGTTGATCTATGTGAGCTGGAGGCCAGACTGGTCTACAGAGCTAGTTCCAAAACAGCCAGAGTTACACAAGGAATCTCTGTCTCAAGAAACCAATGGAGTCTAAAGAAAAATAAGCAAAACGAATTTAGGCAAAAACTTGATTAGAAAAACAGAATGAACCAATCAAGCATGTAATACATACGTTTGTATGTTTTAAGCCAGCACAACACTTACTAAAGGGGTTTACCAATTACTTAACAAAAGAGCAAGACTGATTTGATGACAAAAATTCGAAGCCCTATTCTTCATTTCTTCATGTTCACCATAAAATCTTTATCCTAAAGGACAAACACAAACCTCTAAAACAGAATACTATGACTCCTTACATACAAGAGTCAAAGCACAAAGATTATGATGCCAGGTATGGGAGCCAGCACTAAGGGGGCAAATCTCTGAGTTCAAGGTCAGCCTGGCCATGTGTCCATTTTGACTATACTAAACGGTTAGGTGTTTTACTCATTCATTTATGTTACCCACTAAATACATAACTTTAACCATGAAAAGTACATTTTAATATTACTATTTATTTCTTTAATATCACAGTTTGATTTCTATTGCCTAGGGACTACAGTTAAGTAGTGAAACCTGCCCAGCATATGTAAGGCCTACATAATCAGCCCCAATACCCTCATATCCCCCTAGGGGGAAAAAATTGAGAGCCATGAGATGGCTCAGTAGGTACAGGCACTTCCCACTCAGCCTGGCAACCTGCCTGAATTTAATCCCTGAAACCCACATGGTGCTAAATGAGAACCAACTCCTGCAAGCAGCCCTCTAATCTCCACAAAATGTCATGGTGCATGTGTCCACACATATACACATAATCATACAAAATAAATTAAATAAATGCAACTATTCTTTTAAAAGATTGAATCAACATATTCAGTCTCCTTTTAGAATTATTTTCATAGATTATCAACTTTTCAAGTTTGTAAAAGTCTGACTACTGATGATTCATGCAACAAGACTTTGTTGACAATATTTCCCTTCACAGGGACAAGTTAATTGTGATGTCTTTAAAAATAACAACTTTAATCTGGGAAGAAGAGAAAAGCTACTAACCAAGGACTGCATCTGATTATCAAAAGTATCACACTGCTGGAAAACACTATCACCAATTATGGACCAACCTGGAGTCTTCCCAAAGACAGGCTGAAGTCCTAATCCGTGATATCTTTCCTTATTTGGAAACCCAGTCTGGGCAGATACAGTAGTCAATTTAGGATGAGGTCACATTTGATTAGGGTAAGAACTAATCAAATCTCTAGTGAGGACAGACATAAGCATCCACACGGAGAAATGTCCTGTGCCTACGATGCCAAAGACTGGACAAGTTTACAAGCTAAGGAACAGAAAGACAGGTGCCATCAAAAGTCAGAAGCAAGGAAGACACCTCTCAAACTTTGCTTTCACTCTTTTTCCCTTTAGAACCATGAAGGAGTGTATTTCAGTTATTTTTAAGCCGCCTAGTAATCTGCTACAGTGACCCCCAAATACTAACAACCAGAACTGCAAGTGAAAAACAAACAAAACAAACAAAATCCAGAGCTGAAGAAATGTCTCAGTGGTTAAAGAAGTGCTGGTTACTCTTATAGAGAACCCAAGTTCAATCCCAGCACACATAAAACAACTTATACTTCCTGAAATTCCAGATCCAGGGGACCCAACATCTTCTTCTGACCTCCACAGACACTCACACTAATATGCACATACATACACAGACACAGATACACACTTGTATGGCATTTGTGCACTAATGCAGACACATATAAAAATAAATCTTAAAAGGAAAAAAACCCTTCAACTGTTTTGAGTTTCCCAAAATGACTTGTTCAAATGATGATCACTAATATTTACAAAAGTCACTTATAGACTGTGTGACAATAATTAAAATTTAATTAAAATGTGATGTTCTAAAGCCGTTTATAGCTGGCAATCTTGTAATCTTATCACTAAGGACGTAAATAAGCAAAGGCAAGAAGATTTTGAGTTGGAGGCTATAAGACTCTGTCCATGCCCCAACTGAAATAAAAAAATAAATAAAAAAACAAACCCAAAGCTCTGTGGTAGCACATATCTGTAATCTCAACATTCAAGAAGCTGAGGCAAGAGGATTGCTGAACATTCCAGACCAGCCTTAGTGACAAGAGTAACAAAGAAACAAAAGAATCAAATAAAGAACTGGAGGGAAACAGTAGACATCTAGACATCGGAAAGACTTAGCAATGGTCAAAGTAGAATTGAGTAACAAAATATAGTACTGATACCCAGACATAAAATAATAATTTTTCTTTTAAAAAATATATAGTAGCTAGAAAAATGCCTTAGCTGTTAAGAGCACTGGCTGCTCTTGCAGAGAAGAAACTAGGTTCAATTCCCAGCACCCACATGGCAGCCATCTGTATAACTCCAATTCCGGGGGATCTGACACTCTCAGGCCTCCACAGATACCCTCTGCACACACAAACAAAAACAACAACAAAAAACCTTATTGTTTTTAATGTTTTAAGAGATTTTTTTAAACTAAGAATACAGGAGTAAACCATCAGTTAATAGCGTAGCAACACTGTTCCAAATTCTAACAAAAGTTCCATGCAAGCATATGCTGTTGAGGAAAATATAACAGCTGGGGGTGGTTATAAACTATCTGTTCAATTTTCCTACAATTTATTCTAAGGCTTGGTGTGGCGCTAAATGCCTTTAATCCCAGCATTCCAAAGCAAAGACAAGTGGATCTCTGCGTTCCAAGCCAGTCAGGGCCATAAAATGCAAAAGAAATTTCCTAAAATATAAAGTTTACATATGTTTTAAATAATGCCTCTTAAGAATAACCTAGCCGGCGGTGGTGGCGGTCTTTAATCTCAGCACTAGAGAGGCAGAGACAGACTGATCTCTGTGAGTTCGGGGCCAGCCTGGTCTACAGAGCGAATTCTAGAAAAGAAAAAAAAAGGATATATAGATATATGTAGATATATACATAAACACACACACACACACACACATCCTAGAACTCACTACATCCTCTCTTGGTGCTCAAAAAAAAAACCCACAAAATCTGGTTTAGTTTTTTGCCTTGCTGTACTCAAGAGATCTCAATATTATTTTGTTTTGTTTAGGTCAAGAGGAGAAAAGATTAGTGAAGTATTAAAGATTTAGACTGTTAACTTAATCAGACAGTCAAAATTTGCTCAGGGCCCAATTTTCTTAGATGGATAGCATTATCCACAAAACGAAACAACAGAAACACAGGATACTGTTAGCCTCCTTTGTGATGCTTAACACAAAATATCCATCACTGGATAAAAACACAAAAGCAAACTAGGCAACAAAATACTTTAACAAGACGCAGCCGCCTTCCCCGGGCCTGCGTAGACCGAGTCTCTGGGTAGAAGTTCCAGGTCCCAGCCCCCGCCTCCTCCGCCCCTCTGCGCTGCTGGCCCCGCAAGTGTTTGCACTGCGCACGCGCAGTGCTTAACGGCCGGTCAGGAGCCCAACAATTAGTCCCCTGCCTTCTCGGAGAAAACTCTCAGTTCCAAGAAGCGATCGTGAACACTCTCTTTCACCAAAAACACTCATTTCTTCGGCGAGAGCGGCGCTCCCATTGGCGAGCTCAGGCGGGCACCGGGGCTTCTCGGAATGAGGTTCCGGCGGTCGCGCCAAGCAGCGTACGCAGCCTGCTTAAGTCTCGCTACCTTCGCCACAGCAACCGGGAGGCTCTTAATTGTCCGGCGAGAGCCTCCGTGTAAAGTGCTCAACGCTTACCCGTTCCGATTCCGGAATACCGCTGTCGCCACCGTTCCTGTAATTCTCTCCAACCCTTTCGATGCTTCTACTTCTTCATGAACAAGGCAAGATGGCGCCGGATAGGGCTCACCCGGAAGTGAATAGCAACATCCGCTTTTCGTCTGAAGTCGTATATGCCCACAGCCCGGCCTGTGAGCATGTGATTATACCGGCTTGACGCGTCCGCGCCATTTTTTTAATGGGCAAACCCTCCTCGATTCCTGCGCTGAATATTCGTGTATTAAACCTGCGTCATACTCGACACATTGTCATCTGCACAGCCAGCACAAAGCCGAGAACTTAGTGTTCCGTACAGAGGGCGCCTTGAAGTTCTTACCTTTAGCAAGGAGACCCTCCAATAGAAAATGTGTTCTCTGCTACGAACATTTCTGCTTAAGGAAAGATGTTGAATTCGCTTCTCCACTTTCAGACCACGGAGGGACCCCAAAGTCAAACCCAGCCAACTTGAAATTGATTGTGCCAGGCCCACTTCAGACAAGCTGGCATCAGGCTGGAATCCCACTGAGTTCTGGAAGCAGGGAGTTTGCCTAGATTTCTTTGTTAACCTCCTAACATCGCGCCCCCTCGTGGGAACTTTCTCTCACTCAGTTCAACTTCGCTCAGCTACTAAAAGTAACTGGGAAGCAGTTCCTACAGGGTCCTTCCTCTTCACCTCAGCTACAAGGTGGGCTTCCAAAAGGAGGTAAAAGAAGTTTTAATGAACAATGTTCATATATCTAAAATGTCAGTTTTCCAGCCTACCAGTTTCGTTACAAAAGAAACCAGAATGCTTAGAAATAGAGTATTTTTAACCTAAACTTTGGGAAATGCCTTTCAAGAAATTTAAGTGTGCCTGAAGAAAGAGTTGTGAAGCAATTTCAGGACGGAGGCTGTGTCTGCAAAGATTGATTAGCACTGTAGTATTGTGGAGAGACTGGAATGTTACATACAAGTTCTGGGCCTAGCTTTGCCCAGTGAATAGCCCCTCCTTTCCAATGTTTACGTTGGATCTAACATTCTGAGACTAATACATAAAAATCTTTTGGAACCTTTCAGCTTAGTTGACTCCTAGTCAACTAACTCAAGAACCAACTTAAGAACTAAGAATGTTATTAGGTAGCATCATCAGCCATATAAAGATGTCTCCCATCTTGGAACTTTCTCTGTGATGTACACCAATGTATTTTAAGTTTGACTTGATTTATGACTGTCTTTGTTCTTTAAAACTATAAAATATTATGAAACTACTTCCATGTTATACCCAGAATTTGGTAGAACCCAAATCTCCATTCCCTGGGCATGGGCATTCAAATATAGCTTCACAATAAGCTCTTATTCCCTTTAAGGTGAGAAATGTATTTGTTTTTGGTTGGGTTTTTTTGCATCCACAAAATACACTAAAAATCTAAGTCTTTGAGTTGGGAATTGTACACAAGAAACATGAAATTACTGTAGAAAGAAGACTGTAGTTAGCTGGGTACAGAAAATATAGGTAGATGTGAGAATAGAGATGGCCTTTGCAAGAAATTCTGTCATTCTTAAGCATTTGAAACCCAAGAGTAGCCTGTATTATTAGAATAAAGTCCTCCTACATAAACACTTTCTAGCCTCAAATTTAGTCTTCAATATATAATTGAAGTGGGGGAGTTCTATGAAGAAAACTACTAACCACCTGACATATTATGATGTGAGTTCATGAGGTTAGTACTAGATTTAAAAAAAAAAGCTGTACTTGACTCTTCGTTTCCACTTAGCATAACTAATATTCCTCAGCCGAGGTTGGCCTCAAACTCAGGGAACCATCTGCTTCTGCCTCCCAAGTGTTGGAATTAAAAGCATTCACCACCACCACCCAGCTAATTCAATGTAATGTTTAAAAATTCACTTTATGGAACAAAAGTAAAACATATATACAACATACCAGTAGTTACCTCTGTGATAATCTGTATTTTCCAAGTTTATTTACCAAGAGGCAGTCTATTTATTCATTTATTTGTTTATTTATTTATTTGTTTTGGTTTTTTGGAAACAGGGTCTCTGTATGTGACCCTGGCTGTCCTGGAACTCACTATGTATAGACCAGCCTCAAAAGCCACAGAGATCCGCTTGCCCCCAGCCCCGTTGCTGGAACTAAAATCATGTATCACCCTGGTCCCTCTCACTGAGAAACATTCTGACCAGAGAAGTAGATTTTCTCAATGAAATCTGATTAGATTAGCAAGGCTATCATAAATTCCTGCTCCCTATAATCACCTTGTAATCATTTGCTATTAAAATTGAAACAAATGTTTGGGTGAGAACTTTTGCCCTCCAAGGGCCTACCTAGCATATAACTTAACACATAGAAAAACTTACATTGTCAAGTGATAAAATATTTTGACTAGTGATACTAGTCTAGTATCAGCTAATCATTTTGGATATCCAAAGAGATTATTAAATGCCTCCTCATTTTGCTCCTTGTCAGTCTAATACTGAGCCATCACTATATCAGAATAGAAAATGAGTTTCACAGTTCCTAACTACTCTTGTCTAGGATTTCCATGTAATAATACAACCTGATGAAGAAAACAGACATGTTCCTGTGTGTGTGTGTTGATTTTGATTTGATTTAATATGAATGCTTTTAAGACTGGGTCTCACTATATAGCCCCAGCTGCGCTGAAATTCATAATCCTCTTGTCTCACCAAAGGTGCTGGGATGACAGGCACACCTTGCCAGACATTTCTCCCGTGTGTGATTTCAAATACTATTTTATTAGAATATGTGCTGTTGTGTTAACAGTCTAAGCAGCTGTCACATACAAGATCTGTAATCTGGTGATTGTGTACTGTAATTATCAAATACCAGCATCTTGTTGGTATTACCTGACAAACTGCTGTTAATGATTAACAGGGAACTATAAGATTAAGTTGCTAATGGTCAGTGGTGGCGCATGCCTTTAATCCTAGCACTTGAGTGGCAGAGGCACGTGGATCTCAGTGAGTTTGAGGACAGCCAGCTCTACAAAGTGAATTCTAGGACAGTCAGAGCTGTTACACAGAGAAACCCTGTCTTGGGAAAAACAAACAAAACAAAATAAATAAAAAGATTAAGTTGTTTTTGTTTTTTATGCCTCTGGGGAGATAACATCATTCATTGGTAAAGTGAGAGGATTAACTTGAGTTTGATACCTAGAATCAATGCTTTAAAAAAAAGTATGTGATATGAATTTGTAATCCCAGCACTGGGAGTGATGGGCAGATCCCACTGAGTTCTACATCAGTAAGAGACCCTGTCTCAAACACAAAGGTAGAGGGGCACCTGAAGAATGCTCAAGAATGTCCTTTCCCTTCACATGTGCACAGATGCATACACAACCACACATATTCACAAACAAATGCACACACACACAAAAAAAAATAAGAGGGGCCAGAGAGATTGCTCAATATTTAAGAGCACTTGTTGCTCTGGCAGAGGATGGGGGATCAGTTCTCAGTACCTCTCATGACTGCTCACAACCATCTATAACTCCAGATCTAGCTCTGACATCTTCCATATTCCATGGGCACCAGGCACACACAAGGTCCACATGCATACATGGTGTGGGAGTCCCCTTTGTGTGTTTCTTGTATTGGTTAATGAATAAGAAACTGCCTTGGCCTGATAGGGCAGAACTTAGGTAGGCAGAGAAAATAGAACTGAATTCTGCAAGGAAAAAAGCAGAGTCAGAGAGATGTCATGGATTGGCCGCCGGAGACAGATGTGCTAAATTTTACCTGGTAAGCCACTGCCACGTGGCAATACACAGATTAATAAAAATGGGTTAAATTAAGATATTAAAAATTAGCCAATAAAAAACTAGAGCTAATGGGGCAAGCAGTAATTTAATTAATACAGTTTCTGTGTGGTTATTTCGGGGCTAAGCTAGCCGGGCAGCTGGTTCGAACAAGTGGGCCTTCCTTACAACAATTCGTGCCCTATGAAGCATTCACACCTACTCTTAAAAATAAACAAATCTTCTGTCTTTTGAGACAGGGTCTCTCTAAACAGTCCTAACTATTCCGGAACTCACCAGGTAGACTAGGCTTGCCTCTGACTCACATAGCTCCACCTGCCTCTTGCCGCCCTAGTGAGTTCTGGGACTGAAGGTACACACCATCATATCTAGCTAAGGTAGGTTGGATTTTTAACCACCAAAATAGGAGATAAATACCTTTAAAAATATTTATTTTTTTATGTAGACCTCTGTGTGATTTCTTTGGGACTTAACGACTGCGGAAACCGAGCAGGACAGAAAACTCAGTCAACAGGTGGTGCTGTCTATGTGCTGAATTTTACAGCCTGAATGGTACTTCCATCATGGACTCAGCTGTGCTAAGGTCTCGGGGGTCTTAGTTAGTTAAGAGCACTTACTGGCTGCTTTTGGAGAGGACCCTGATTCAATTCCCAGCTGCCACATGGCAGCTCAGAACTGTCTGTAACTGTTCCAGGGGATCCCTCACACAGACACACACACAGGCAAAACATCAATGCACATAAAATAAAAATAATCATTTAAAAAATAAATACAGGATTATTTGTAGCACGATTAATAAAAACCCAGAGATAGAAATTGGAGGTCAACCTGAAGGTTCTTACCTCTACCTCAGTCCAAAATGGCGATCCTACCTCCAGGAAACTCAGAATGAGACTGTGTGTGAGAGCTGTCTCCTTCCGCTTTATATTCCTCTCTAGGGCTAGAATTAAAGGTGTGCACCACTACTGCCTGGTTTCTATAGCAAACTAGTGTGGCTACTGGGGTTAAAGGTGTGTCACCACTGCCTGGTTTATAAGGCTGATCAGTGTGGCTTTGAACTTCAGACAAGCTTTATCAAAATACAAATGAAATATCACAATTATTTGCAAACGTTTTAGGTATTTCTACTTGGGAGTAATCCTTGAAATGTATGAAAATGCTTTTAGGAAACCCACAAACTTCTAAAACTATAAATATTCAGCAAATGTTTTTTGGGGACATACAAATATCAAGATTTCTTTTCTCACTTTCTGTTACAAGAGGGGGCCCTAAAATTAAGACTAACTCTTCTCTCTTTGACTTTTTCTTTGGTACAACCAGAGCTGTTATCACTGGGACAGCCCTCTTTGCTAGATGTTATTCCCTACAGCTTGTAAGCAATATTGTTTGAGATTTTTTCCTTATGTGACGGCTGGTTTTATGTCAACTCAATGCATGCTAGAGTCAGAGGAGAGGAATAAGCCTCAAGTGAGAAAATGCCTCTCTAATGTAGGACTGTAGGCAAGCCTATTGGGCATGTTCAAATTAGTGATTGATGTGGGAGCCCATTTTGAGTAGTGCCACCCTGGGCTGGTCTTAGGTGCTTTAAGAAAGCCAACTTAGCAAGCCATGGAGAGCAAGCTAGTAAGCAGCACTCCTCCATGGTCTCTGCATCAGCTCCTGCTTCCAAGTTACCATCCTATTCCTCTGTGATATGGAAGTGCTAACTAAATAAACCCTTTCTTCCCCAAGTAGCTTTTGATCGTGGTCTTTCTTCACAGCAACAGAAACTGTAACTAAGACAGTGCAACATTACATATTTTCTCATTACTCCTCACTTCTTGAGAGATTTCTTACATTAACTGCTATATCCCTAATGCCAAACAGAGGGCAGGAATCAACAAACATTTGTTAAGTGATTGAATAAAATGAAAGTATATAACTTTCATCATAACCTCAGAAAGCTCCATGACTTCAAAAATGGTAAAACAAACATGTACACAACACTTACTAGTGTACAATCCTATCTAAATGACTCAAATTATCCTGAGAAATAGCTGACAGGTTGAACACTCACTATTGCAAATACTACAAATGGCCTATGCAAGGTTTTTTCCATTTTCTTTAATCTTATTTTTTATTGATTTTTATTGAGCTCTACATTTTTCTCTGCTCCCTCCCTTCCTTTCTCCTCTGCTTCAACCATCTCCCAAGGTCCCCATGCTCCCAATTTACTCAGGAGATCTTGTC
>LOJH01002912.1:0-33549 GCA_001685095.1 Ellobius talpinus
CACGTGGCAGGCGGGCAGGAGACAGAGACACGGATAGACACGACATGCAGAGTGGGGTTGAATATTTATTCAGGGGGATATGGAGGGGGAAGGGAGAGGGGGCAGAGAGAGAGAGAGAGGAGAGAGGAAGAGAGAGAGAGAAGGGGGAGAGAGGGAGAGAGAGAGAGAGGAGAGAGAGGAGAAAGAGGCGGAGAAGTGGGGAGAGAGGCAGAAGCGAAGCTGCCTCTCTCTGAGAGGAAGATGGAAAAGAGAGCAAGCTCAGGCCGGAAGATCAGCCTGCCTCAGCAGATGGGGGAGGGAGTGGGCGTGGCTTGTCTCTTAAAGAGACAGAAAAACCATTACAAGGGCTACACAGGGAAACCCTGTCTTGAAAAAACAAATACATAAAACGCTCTTGCAGACAGTGTTACAGGTCTGAGGGGAATGACTGCCCCATGCGGGAGGGGGGACAACTGTGCCCCAAAGCAGCAAGTGTTAGAGCTTTGCTCAAGTCTCTGTCCCTGTCTGTCTTTCTCTTCACCCCCTTCCTTCGTGTGTGTGTGTGTGTGTGTGTGTGTCTGTCTGTCTGTTTCTGTCTGTTGGTCTGTGTGTGTGCACTCCCCAATACAAGTGTTACAGCTCTGAAGGGAACGGTTTCCTGGGGTTTCCCGACCCAAGGAATACCACAAAGTAAAACCACACAACAAACCTCACACAAGTGGTTAATTGGGAGGAAAAACCTTGGAGGGCAGCTGCCTCTGCTCCAGTGAGAAACAGCAAGAAATGAGCAGTAGACAGGGTTTATGTGGGATTTCTGGGGGTATGGTGGCCTGATCTTGGGTCAAGCTCAGCGATTGGTGAGAACTTTATATTTCTGTAGGGAGGGACCTAACCCCTCTCCCCTAGAGGAGCTGGGAATGACTGTAAGAGAACTCTGGGGAGCAGGGCCTGGCCTTTGGAGCTCCTCAGGCACTTCCTCTGGAGGGGTCAGGGCAGACCAGTCAGAGATGGAGCCTGGCCTCAGGAGGTCACTAGGGGCAGGGCTTACAGGGGTCTCTGAGAGCAGGAAGGGAAGCTGTCCTGTGCCAGAGTTGGCATAAATAGCTGACCCAGACCAGGGTGTGAATTAGTTAGGGTTCTCTAGGGGAACTGAACAGATAAAATGAAAATGTACAAAGGAGATTCAGAACTTACCATGGAGAGTGAGGGTTAGCAGGCAAAAACAAAAGGTACCTCCTTCCGTGTCCTTTTATGTAGACTGTCACCAGAAGGTGTGGTCCAGATTTAGGGTGGGACTCTGGACCTTGGATCATCCAGTCAAGGAAGTCCCTCACAGGTCTGCCCAGCTGCCTGGGTTTTAGTTGATTCCAGATAGAGTCAAGATGAAAACCAAGAGTAGCCACCCCAGGGAGTCAACCCAAAACAAACCCAAAATTGCCTAATGCCTGACCATTTGGTACAGAACTGTAGTTTTTCTATTCCTAACCTCACTTCTCTGCCCCATTAATTCCCCACTGGATGGGCACTTGAGGGTACAACCTTCCTGTGTCTGGTACAGAGTCTTTCACCCAAATGCCCATTCTGTTGGTTCAGGACACAGAACCTTATGTAGGGTGTGTCCCTCCCTCTTCATGATATGAGTTCAGCAGACTGGAGAATTTTTTACAGATTTATTTTTATTTGTGTAAGTCTGCCATGAGTGCAGGTGCCTGTGGAGTCCAGAGTAGCTAGAGCCCTGGAGCTGGAGTCTCAGAAGACTGTGAGCCTCCTGGCATGGGTGCTAGGAATTGAACTTGGGTCCTGTGAAACATCAGTGCACACTTTTAGTTACTGAACCATCTCTCTGGCTCTAGACTGCAGTTTTCTTTTGTTTGTTTTCACCTTAAAACAAGTTAAAAGAGCCTATGTAAGCAGGTGCCAGCTGGAAGGGCTGGGCTTGGGGCTTCTTGCTTAGTTATGGTAAACCTGAGCGAATCTAAGGCACTTCCTTTGGAAATAGACGGTTCCTGTTTTCTTAGATCAGTGCTTCGCCATTGCTCTTTCCACGTTGTGGTAAATGCTGGCGATGAGTTGGGAGCAAGAAGATGGGAGGGTATTGCCACTGTGCTGTGCTGGTGTGTGGGGAAAATAGTAAACACACGGGGAGAGGACTTTGAGCTGTAGGTGGGGTGGCCTGTGTGAAGTGATACTTAGGGACCTGAAGGTTGCCCCGCTCCTCTGTGGACGCGGGCATGGATCGCCACTTTCTTCAGTGGCGTGGCCACTGTTAACTTGCCCATGTGTGTGAAGTGATACTTAGGGACCTGAAGGTTGCCCCGCTCCTCCGTGGACGCGGGCATGGATCGCCACTTTCTTCAGTAGCGTGGCCACTGTTAACTTGCCCGTGTTTCAGCCCACTGAGCACCCCTCTGGGCTCAGCTAGTTCTGCAGCCTGACCTTGAACACGTTATCCACCTGTTGTGGAGCTGTTCCCTCCTAACTGAACACTGGCTTCTGGAGGGCACTGGGGGCTCAGGAGAAACTTACTGGGCTCTTAAGCACACAGAGTCCCAGAGCTTATAGACTTGTCCCCAAGGTTATATATGCAAATCCTGGGGGAGCAGACACTTGTGGAGACAGCTATGAGCCTTAGGGTGCAGGGCTTTGATAACTTGTTACTCAAGCCAGGCTGAGCATTTCAGTGATGCAGCCTGAGTCACCCATGCGTCTGTCCCTAAGGTAGACATGTTTGCAGTAATTTCTGTGTTCTTTTCTCAGTGTCTCTTCTGGGGTGAATAGATATTTGCTCACATCTGTCTAGGGCCACCAGAGATGTTCTGATGCAGGATGTTTCTGTATGTGTTGCTTTTTTCAGCTAATGAATAAAGCTGTTTCAGCCAATGGCTTAACAGAGTAAAGTCAGGTGAGTAATCTTGAGAGAGAGAGGAGAGAGAGGAGAGAGAGAGGAGAGAGAGAGAGAGAGGAAGAGAGAGGGAGAGAGAGGGAGAGAGGGGAGAGAGGGGAGAGAGAGAGAGAGAGGGCAGAGTATAAGAGATTCTATGTAGCAGCCTAAGTAGAAGGATGCTGGAACCTTACTGGTAGTCCATCATGGCAATACATAAATGAACGGAAATGGATTAAGATTAACTAGCTAGGAATTAAGATTAAATAGCTAGGAATTAACTAACTAGCTAGGAATACACTTGAACCATTTGCCAAGCACTGTTGTAATTGATATAGTTTCTGTGTAATTATTCGTGTCTGGGCAGCCGGGAAACCAATGATTAGTCTCCATTTACAGTGTTGCTACTTATTGAATGGTGTACTGGGGACACCCAGACTTGGGTCACTCGAGTCCTCTTTGTGGTGAGAACACTGGAATTTCCTCTTAGCTGAAGTAGCTCATGGCTATTTCAGTTAACAAATGGCAAATCTTTGCATGGCTTAGCGAAGGCACAGAATCTGAACTACTGCTTCTCTTTTCTTGTCCATATTTGCTATTCCTGATGGATCTTCCTCATCCAAAGCCCGATTCATTGAAGTCAGGGCTCATCTCCATTTCTGGTAGCTGTCCAGCGAGGTTTCCTCTAGCAGAATGCTGAGACCAGTCCAGCAGTGCACTCTGCCATAAACAAGTCCTGCAGTCCTTTTACTGAGGAAAAAAATAGCGCCCCATGTCCTATACTGTAGGTTTTCTGTTCTGAACCCTACTGGATACTACAGCAGGGGAAATTCACAGAAACCCAAAATCATTTTGAAAAGCCTGGCCAAGGTCTGTGTGTTGTAGATGTAAACTCTGCACTCAGGAATTGAAACATTCAAAGATTCATTAGTGTGTGTGTGTGTGTGTGTGTGTGTGTGTATACAACCCGAAGTTAGCCAGTTCCTTCCTTCTCTGATACAGGTCCCAGCTCAAGTCATCAGGCTTGGCAGCGAGTGCCCTTGCTCACTGAGCCATCTTCCCGGCCCAAGAAGGACTCTTAGCAGTAAAGCTCAAGTTTATTAAAATGGGTCTGACAAAAATAGGGCAGTTCACTTTTGCCAGGGCTACATCTGTGTATTTTGCTCGCAGACAGTACATACACTATTTTGTACATAGACAGTTAAGGCTTTAAAGCATAGCATACAAAATGAAACATTTTAACTAAAATTCTTCATGATAGAAAATGCCTAGCTAGGTCAAAGCCAAAAAAAGGCCTTCACAGCAAGAAACAGTGTGGGGCTCAGCTGCCCTCTGATGGCCAGGGCGAGTTAAACCCCGATCTGAGGTATCAATGGAGATCCAAGGCCAAGTTGGGAAGTTCAGTGAGCCCTGTACCCTGAAACATCCATTCAGCAGGAAACTTGGAATGCAGACATCTGAGGACCGGCGCACTTCATAGTTTGGAGTAAGATTATCGCTGTCCCCATGAACAGTCTGAAATGAGTTACTGCAGGCCCGCTCAGGACAGGGTGTGGTCCAGATCACCTTTGACGGTGGTGCTGTTGCCCATGGGTGTGCTCCTGACTACCAGTCTGTATTTCTGCAGCTCAAAGTACATGGGCCCTCGAGTTCAAGTTACCGTCTCTGTGAAGGAAATGACTTCCAGCTTGTGAACACTGGCTGTTCTTACGGGGTGCGTGCCAGGAATAGGATTAGTCCGGAGGGGTCAGGGGAAGCAGAGCGGACTGTGACACAAAGAGGCATCATGTCCAGTGAGAAAGACAGCACGAGATCAGGGTGGGCTCTTTTCCCGCCTTCTCTTTAACTGGTTTGTGCTCAGGGAAGCTCAGATCTTGTTGAATTCGTATTGGGCAGCTACAGTCAGTAACTCTCCACAGTATCCCTCAAATAGCTTTCATTTCAACTGTGCTAGCAATTGAACTTCAGGGCACCATGTTTGCTAGAAAAGGGCTCCACTACCGAGCCATAGTCCCAGCCCCCAAATACCTCTGACTAAGGCTTGTAACCCATTTTCCCTTGTCCCCTTTCCCATTTGCAGTGCTGGGGAGAGAACCCAGGACAATGTGTACGGGAGGCGAGTGCCCCAGCAGCCACCATCGTCCCTGCTCTCCAGCTCATTTGTCACCCTTTGCCGCAGTCCAGTGTTCTCAGTGAGTGTTTGGCTTTGTCCCTTTGCAATGGCACATGGCTCATGCTGGGGTCGGCGTCAGCTCTTGTTCATGTGGCCTTACAGCTTGTACAAGCACCTTGGATTTCCTTGTGCTAGTGTGGCAATTTCCATACATCTTAGAAACCAAGAAATGTGTGTGTAGCACTCAAAACTTAAGGGACTGGAAGAATAAATGTCCAGAAAGAAGAAGAATGTTTTCTTTCTGTACACACTGCATATGTACATTTATTCTTATACATGTACAGAAAGAATAAATCCTTTTTTGTACATATATAATAGAATAGAAAAAAAAATGACTGCCCCTGTGCTTTTTCTCTGTGCAGTAAGTGGTTGCCATGAACTATGAAGGAAGAGGCTGGCAGTCTTCAGAGGGTCAGTATTGGTTATGACCTGACTGTGGTTCTCTTTAGTTTCTTCTGGAATGTACAAGAGGCAGTTGATTGGCAATTTCGTATCATCATACATGAGGAAGTTTTGGAATAGGCACGTGTTCCAGAAACAGCTTGGCTCTCTAAAAGCCGTCAGCTTGTATGGTGTGTGTGCCTTGAATCCAGTGCGGTGCCCCCACTTTTCTTCATGCAGAGGCACAGCCTGTGTTGGGAGCTATGAAGGGAGGTGGGAGGACCTTCCTCTCCAGCCAGCTTTGAAGGCTGAGCTGCTCTACCTCGCTTGCCGGTCCTGTTTTCGTGTGGCAGCCGCTTTCCACACTGAGATGCAGCTAGACATGAGGATCTCCTCTGGGAACTGGGATTCCACTTCTGGAAGGACATCACTGTCTTTAGTCTCCATGTAACTCACTAGTGTGTCCCTGAGGCTGTGAAAGCAAGGAATAAGAGAGAGTTTGTAACATCTCTGTAACTCCAGTTCCAGGGGATCAGACTCCTCTGACCTCCCCAGGGAATCAGGCATTAAAGTGGTGCACCGGCTCATATGCAGGCAAAACAGCACACATACAATAAAAATTTAATAAACAGCCCCCAGTTAACCAAAAACGATCAAAGGCATCTTCACAAATGGATGATGTGTGTAAAATGTGCCCAGCCACTAAGAGTCTCCAAATCGGGGATGTCAGATAAAAGGAGACACTGGTGTTAGACCATTAGATTGACATGCTTGGAAGAGATGTCTAAGTGTGTTCTGTAGCCTGTACACACTGGTGTGGCTTTTTTACCAACTTTACAGTGAACATTTGTGTGACATAATAAGACTATTTGATATAAGGGGAATATATGACTTTGTAGTTTTCGTGTGGCCCAGATTGGCCCCAAACTTGCTGTGTAGCTGACGATGACCTTGAACTTCTGATTTTTTCTGCTTCTAACTCCCGAGTGCCAGGATTGTAGGTATGTGTTACCATGCCCCAAATCTGTAGCACTGAGGAATGAACCCAGGGCTCTGTGCATCCTAGGCAAGCACTCTTCCAATGAGCTACATCCCAGCCTTCCTTCCTGTTTGCCTGTCTTTTGTGTGTGTGGTATGTACATGTGTGCACATGTCTGTGCATGTGTATTCATTCAGTGGTCAGAGGACGGTCTATCACTTCCCCCCTTATTTCTTGAGACAGGGTATCTTACTGAGCCTGGAACTTACTTTTTTTCCAGCTGGCCAGCAAGTTCCCAGGGTCCGCCTGTCTTCCCCCCCACATCCCCAGTGCTGGAGCTGCAGGCATAGGCAGCCACACCCAGATTTTAATATGGGTTCCAGGGATCTAAACTCAAGTCCCCATGCGCGTGCAACAAGCAAACCTACTGGGCATTTCGGGAACCTCCTGCTTTGTTTTAACCACAAGGGACTAAAACCAAAGAGAGAACTCAAGAAATTAAAACCAAAGAAACCTAGTATGGGGGACACACGCTCCAATCCCAGCTCTCTGTAGGCAGAGGCACATGGATCTCTGTGTTTGGGCCTAGCATGATCTGCCGAACTGTAGCGTTCTAGGGCACCCAGAGCTACCCACAGAAATCCCATCTTAAAAATCTGAAAACCAAACCAAAGGTACAAAATATCAAAGGCATGGAAAATTAGCAGGAAAGGGGTCTTGGATAAGTTAGGAGTATCTTCAAGTCTAGGGGAAGTCACTGGACAACAGGGCATTCTGCCAGCAGCTGTACAAGGCCATTACCTCCAATTGGGGTTGAAGCCGCTCTCAGCCTGGGGGCCCCTGAGTTTCAGCATGATCATCTCGTGGAGCTCCAGGAGGAAGGTGTCCAAGCCTGCCTCATTCAGGAATGTGCTGAGGAGCCTTGCGTGCTGCTGACTGAGGTCCTCTTTGTACTTGACATCAATTTCCCGAAACGGCTCCTGAAGGATCAACAAGCCGTACAGTAAGACCTGGGAAGACCTGGGTGCACGCTGCTCCCTCCGCAGCGGAAAGCAGAGGTGGGACTCACTTTGTTCAGTCGCAGCCGCTGTTCTGACTTATGTGCAGATAGGAGCTGCCAGAGGGCAATGACGTGTCTCAGCTGACATCTTTTTAAGGCCTGAAAGTGAAGCAGAACCTCGGTGGAAGGCCAGAGTCCCAATGTGTCACCCCTGTGCACTAAGGAGTCTAAGTGCACACCATAGGTATGTCCCCCCACTTCTGTCTTGAGCTCATTCTGTTTCTTCTGTCATGAGACAGTCATATCCACAAATGAGCTGACCCATCCCTCACGGTCTCCAAATTCTGCCGCAGAGAGTCGTGACATCATACATTGTGCAGATCTGCACTGCTCACAGATGGTGGCAGCCTAGATGATCAGTCTCCTTCTCAAGTGTGCTGTGTGCATGCTGGACTGGTTGTATGATGAACGGTCTTGATGTTCCCCTTTCTGGGGTTCTGTCATGGATGCATGGTGGAATTAGGTAGGAATCTGGAGCTTCTGGGGAGGGTCATGTGATTTCCCATGCAAAGCCTTCCAATAGGACTTCCCCTCTCTGTTTTGAGGTCTTGCTCAGTAGCTTAGAACTCACTCTGTAGCCCAGGCTGACCTGGAACTGGCAATCTTCCTGCCTCATCCTCCAGAGTACAGGGATTCCTGGGATATTCCAGCAGGATCGGCACTGGTGCTTACCTTTAAGGTCAGCGCTGTCTGATCGCCCATCTGTAGGACATCTTGAATGTACACATTCAGGTCCATGCCAGGATCCCCACCAGCTGTGCTCAGGAAACCCAGGGTGACTTCTACGACAGACAGGGCTTCACAGGCATCACTGTAGGACTGTAGCTGTCCTCTGATGGCACTGATGGCTGAGTTGGTGAGTGGGCTCTGGGGAACAAAATGCAAGGTTAGGGTTGTGGTTGACCTCTTGTTTCTCACCAACAGGGAAGAGGATATCTTTGTCACAGGTCAAGATAGACCTGGGACAGTGTCTCCAGAAAGCACATGGCTGATTCTTGGTAGACACTAAGAGCAGGCAGCACTACAGACTCCACAGTAATAGAGACAAACTCACTGAACCTCAGACAAATCTTATAGCCCAGCGGTGCTAGCGCACACCTCTAATCCCAACACTCAGGAGGCAGATGGAGCTCTGTGAATTTGAGGCTAGCCTGGTCTACAGAGCTAGCTCCAGCACAGCTAGGACTGCACAAAAAACCCTGCCTCGAAAAACGAACAAAATAAACAAAACAGAAACAACCCTATGAGGGGACACAGCCATTCAGCTTCCTCTCAGACTTGCTAGGAAAGAGCAGGAACCCATTTAAGTTCTCTGGTTGTTGAGCCTTAGCGCACACAGCTGTGATATGTTACTAGAAATACGCTCCTCAGGATGACTGTGCGTAAACTGAACAGGAAAGCTCGGTGAACTGCTACCCTGCTTCCTGTGTAGTAAGCCTGGCTGACAGGAGTCCTGGGGTTTCTTCAAAAGACACTGAGATGCTACTGCTCACAGTAGACACAGGATGAGGCTGGAGCTATCTGGAGTGGGTAGAGCCTCCCAGAGAGGGACAAGGGTTGTCAAGAGCACCTGTGCCGTTTTGTTCTTGATGGTCGTGAAGAGATGCTCATAGTTCCAGTCATGTCTGTACACCAGGGTGGGTATTCCCTAAATTGGGAAAGAAAGGTTCTTAGAGGTGAAATCCACAGTGGGCCCCCAGTACCTCAGCAGCAGGACCTTGCTACTCAGGGCGTTCCTGGGAAAGGCGGCATTGCTGCAGGAAGTCTGCTGAAGACACTGTCTTTGGAAGCAGTGGCACAGCAGGTGCCAGCCTTGCTGCAGTGGCCTCAGAGATGCTGCCACATATAGGCTGTACGATGCTGAGTGTGCGCAGGGCCCCCGGAGGAACGTGCACAGGAGGAGAGCCCATTCACCAGCTCTCCAGTAACTGTTAAGTCTAGAGCTCAGACAAGGAAGTCACTCTTCTGGACAGCACGGCTGTCAGAGTGAATCAGAAATACTCTGGGCTCCAAGTCACAGCCTAACTGTAGGCTCCACAGTAAACTAATGGATGTCTATGGCCATACATTACAAGAGTAATGTATCTGACTAGCTCTCCAGATGAAGGAACAGAGATGTGGCTCTGCCATTGTGTTCCTTGGGTGGCAGGAATCCTATGTCTGAGGACAGGCAATTTATTGAGTTAAGGTAACTGGAAATGTGAGCTGGAGCCAGGCCATAGGGCCTTCTGTGCCAGGTGAAGGGAGGCAGTAGGATGCAATGCTGGGCATCAAATACAGAGATGATCCAGGGAGCACAGGATAGATGGCTAAAAATGACAGGCGATGGCAGTTAATGGATGAGGACACACAGAAGGCACACTGGTACCCGGGCACAGAATGCTGAGGACCAGTGCAACAGTGGCAGAGTTCTTTGGTGATGTCCTTAATTATGTCAGAAAAACTAAATGGTAAGTCCACTGAGGCCAGAGGATGCCTCTGGGAGACTGAGTTTCAGAGGGTGGGGCCAAAGGTCTTGAGATCACCACAGCGAGGAGGCTGATGGAGCTGTGACCATGCTTTGGGTGGCAGGGAGATGAAGCAGATGAGACTGTGGCAGGCATAGTGCACTGTGGTGTCCCTCAAAACATGAATAAGGATCCCTCAGCCTACCTGGAGGGTCAGCCTGGGCTTGCCCTGGAGGAAGCGGCTGCTGATCTGCCGCTGGATCTTCTCAAGGTCAAACTCTTGTGAGGTTTCTCCACCTTGCTGCACTTGGTACTGGCAGTTGGAGACAATCAGTGGAATCAGGTCCCGTTCCACGTCGTAGTGGATGACATGCAGGTCAGTAACCTCAGAGGTGTCTACAGAATAGCTGAGGGACATAAGACACATGATTGATATCAAAAGCAGACACATGCAGACACCCCTGCTTCGGGCTCTGTGAACTGAGCAGGGGAAAGCTGTATGTCTGTGCAGGACTCTGGAGAGAGCGGCTAAGGGAGGGTCTGCCATGGAAGAGCAGAAGTTGGCAGGGGCTCAGGAGCCTAGGGCTGAACAAGCACCAAGTTCTGTTGACTTGGACACGCACCTGCTGTTTTCTGTGGAGAACTTCTGCACCGTGTTGACCATCTGATTGTGCAGGCTAATCAAGTAGCTGACCAAGGCAGTTGCACAGAGGCCCAGGCCCCGTCGCCGTGGAAGGATAACCTCAAATTCAGCATCCAGATCCAAGTCGGAGCTGCAGTAATCTTTTGGTAGCTTGATCTCACCTGGAAATGACAGGGTTTTTTCCTTAGCAGCCAGGTAGGGTTTGCTCCATGCTGTTTGATCAAGGTGAGGGAAAGAGGCACACAGACACGGTCCCACCAGCTAACACACTTCAAGGACCTGGTATTAAGGTCTTGCCTCTAACAGATGTGCCGGCAAGTTTTCAGTGATCCCAGCTCTCTTGAAACCCAGTTTTTGGATTCAAGAAGAGGGAGGCTCTAATGCCATCATACTTCTCAGATCCTGCACTGGCTAGTCTTATGTCAGCCTGACACCAGCTGATTCCAAGAGGGAGCCTCAATTAAGAAAATGCCTCCATAAGATCCAGCTGTAGGACATTTTCTTAATTAGTGATTGATGGAGGAGGGCCCAGCCCATTGTGGGTGTTGCCATATTTGGGCTGGTTGTCCTGGACTGAATAAGAAAGAAGGCCGAGGAAGCTGTGGGGAGCAGGCCAGTAAAGCAGCCCCCCTCCATGGCCTCTGCATCAGCTTCTGCCTCCGGGTCTCTGCCCTGCTTAAGTTCCTGTCCTGACTTCCTTTGACGATGAGCAGTGCTGAGGAAGAAATAAACCACGTAAACCCTTTTTGCCTCAACTTGCTTTTGGTCATCCTGTTTCATCAGAGCCATCGTCGCTCCAACTAAGACAGGCTCCAAGTGGAGACACCTAGAGAGCTTGTGTGGTGCTGGTGTACCAGGCAGAGCTCCATGCAGAGCAGTGTGTGCGCAGCACATCCTGTGTGATACTCTGCTGGGGGAGGAGGACACTCACCATTGGTCTCCAGTGACCGCCTCAGTGCATTCCAGGTGGACAGGAAGACAGTGATCCGATCATGGTACAGCATTCTCAGCCCATCTGTTGAGTAAAGCATTTGGTAAGAGCCGTGACAACAGTACAGCCAAGTTCTGATCCACACAGTACAAGTTCTGATCTCTGGATAGAACCGACTCTGTGCTGTCCTGCTGCAGCAGAGCTAGCTGGAATTTGTGTCTCCTCACCTCATGCTGAAAGATCAAGATACATGGCACCTGTAACTGTGCCCTTGTCCATTCCTCTGTAAACACAGAGGGTCCTCATTTCTTCTTAAAGCTTGGGCAGAATCATACCTGATTGGTGACTGCTAATAAAAGCTCGAATGGAACTGTGCTCTGCTTCTGAAATGTTCTGGAATCGTTTCACTAGATCTCTTTGCAAGGCCAAAATCTCAGGCAAGAATTTCACCAACCTCAGTTCTGGTTCCTGCAGAAAGGAAGATGGGTAATAGCGATGCCTCTCGTTAATCTAAGAAATGCTGTCGGGCACACATTCTTTGTGGGGGATTGGTGCTGCTTATCCAATCTGGCCAGTGTTTCATCTTACATAGGGATGTACCCTAGAATTTAAATAGAAGGAAGGGCCACCCCATTCTTTTACTAAGTACCCACAGATGGCTTTCAGGGTTACACTGTTCTACACACAGCCCACCCAGAGCCAAACCCATGTGCCAAAATCCAACAGGACAGAGCTGCCTTGAAGACTGCATCCTGTCTCATCCAGTAAAACATTAACCCAGGCTGGACCCAATTAACTGTAGGACCCAAAACTGCCAGAAGAAACAGGGAAACATGCTGGGTGAGGAGTGGTTTCTGGACAGGAATCCAAACGCACCAGTCAGATAGAATACCATCTCACCCAGTCAGCAGGTGATTGAGAAAACAGCAAGGGACAGATGCTGGCCAGGGTGCGAAGAAAAGGGAACAGCATTGCTAGTAGAGTGTAAATATGAACAGCTGTCATGGCAAAATGTATGGAGCATCCTCAAAAATTAAACGTTAATCACCATACAGTCTAGCCTTTCTTCCGGTTATGCACTTCAGAAATGAGGTCACATGAGCACACACAACAGCTAAGGCAGCTTCAGCCTAGATGCCTGTCAGCAGACAAATTGGCAGAGAATGTGTGGTGTATGTCTCAGAGGCAGACACACAGCCTCAGCGCATAGGATGGATACAGTTCTGCCATCGGCACAAAAATGGCTACAGTTGGCTTAGAGGTCACTTTACATTGATTTGTTTTTAAGATTTATGTATTTTATGTACATGAGTGCTTTGTGCATGGCTGTCTGAACGCCAGTAGATGTCGTCAGATCCCACTAGAGATGGCTGTGAGCCGCCATATGGGTGCTGGGAATTGAACTCAGGTCCTGTGGAAGGAAGATCAACCAGTGCTCTCAATGACTGATTCATCTCTCCCGCCTCAGGAGGTCACTTTATTAAATGAAATAAGTCAGATACAGAAAGATAAGCACCAGACACTCACATGTACAGGCTAAGGGAAGCTGACTTAGAGGTAGGATGGCAATCACCACTCTACTCCACTGGTCTCCAGTGACCACCTCAGGGTGTTCCATGTGGACAGAAAGACAGGGGTTTGATCATGTAACCCGCTTTCTCAGCCCATCTGTGGAGCAGCAGATGAAGGAAATAGGTAGAAAGGCTGGCAAAGGAAGGGGGCTTCACCAGTACATTCTGTGTGCATCTGTAGGAATGTCCCACAGGCCCCTTTACCTGTGTATATTATTATGTTTAATAGTTATCATTATTAAATTATAAAGAGAAGGGAAAGTTAGTACTGGCTATTGTTCCAAAGCCTCAGACCAGCTTCCTCAGCCAAAGAAAACTACCCGAGAGAAGTCACAGTATTGACATGAGGACATTTCTTCTGTGAACACTAGAAGTTTCTGAATCACTTGCTGGCTGCAAACACTGGTTCTCAGGGAAACAAAATAGACCACTGTGCTCGAGGACCCCAGTGGGTACAGGAACTTCATGTGTTTCTGGGTCTCAGACAGGATTGCTGCATCTCATAGCTCTCCACCCTGCTTCCAGCCCACACCCTCACTTCAGTCTGTGCCTAGAAGGTCTACAGGTTGGGAGGAAGGTTTTACATACTAATAATATTTGCAGTCAGCAGGCTCTGCAGATGGTCACCTGCTCCAAGCTACGAGGAGGAGACATGGCTTGAGACCTGTACCTTCATTGTTGTTGCTGAGTGGCCAAGCAGTCTCCTGCCCCTCAAGTTCTCGTCCGATGACCACTGATCAACTCGTATGTAGTTTACATGTGACTCCGTTTCAGACTGCCTGAGACTGCAAGCCAGGGCTGAAGACCTCCCTCTCTGCTTGAGTCTCCTGCTGTCCACATTCTCTTAGAGCCACAGCACTGGCAGCTGCTCAGAGCTCCACCCTAGGCACCACTATTCTGAACAAAGGTTCAGGGCTTGTTCTTTCCTGGGGATCATCTGCACAGAAAAAGCTAGGTCACCCAGGTGTCACTTGTACCTTCTGGAGGAAGCGCCAGAGGACAGGCACCGTTTCTTTGCCATTTTTCTGTTCCACAATATGCCGCAGGTTCTCCACTGTGATCTTCTTCCTGCAGCTCCAAATCTTCGAGCAGTGAACCACACTCTTTTGCGGCAAGTGAGGCAGGAAGGTCGCTGGGTCCCTGTATATGATTTTGGCCACGGGGTTGGAGCTGATGCGCTCATCTTGGCTGATAAGAGCATTTACAGCTGCCAAGGTTTGGTCAAGATGCTGGGTGAAGAAAATGACACAGAATTCTCCAACTGAGACAGTGCTGCCCACAGGCTGGGACACCCAGTAACTCACTCACTGCGGCTGCCCTCCTTGTCTTGCCTGTCCTGTTGCTGGTTTCTGCTATAATCCAACAGTGCCTGTTGTGGGGTTTCCCTCCCTGTGCACAGGGGACTAAGAGGACCATACCCGTTGCTTTTCTTTCCTCACTTTATTTGTGGTGTGCATTGCTCCTCTCTGACAGAAGGGTCATTCATCCTCGACTACTGTGCATCCCAGCACGTCTCTATAGGGTGTCTGGTTCCCACCCTCAAATGCTGCTATCTACAGTGATGATAAACAAGCCGGAGGATGAGGACCCTGAAGTTTGAAACTTGGTAGAGGCTCCTGCAGCTCCTTCCCCAGGGATGATGGGCAAAGACTGCTCAGCAGATATGTGGGAGACCCCTGCCCTATCCTAGAGAAGTGCTGAGTGACCGTCCCAGCTCACCTCCAATTTAGGTAGAAGAAGAGCTTCAAGATGCTTCTCCCAGTTGTTTCTGGATCCTTTGGTTGACAATTCTGTATTAAAATTTAATACACCTACAAATAAAATAAAAACATGTGGGTTGCTCTAGAACAAGAGCCCGCATACAGTAAGCACGAAATAACTGCCAATAGAAAGACCTATGTGGGGGAAGTAAGCCCTTTCCTAAGTTCCCTAAGGATGTGAACTGTCCTGGATGCAGTCTCTGTTGCTCCCACCTTTGTGACAGCATTTCAACCTCAGACAGGTCCTCTGCCTGATTGCTGCCACCACAAAGCCATTTGAACAAAAGTACTAAGGACAGAACCTAAAAATCACAAGCCCAGGAGCAGTGACACAGGCCAGTGCCACCATCAGCTACTTCAGCTGCTGAGCAGGCAGAGCAGGCAGGACCCACGAAGGTAGTGTAGATCCTGAGATGGTGGAGCCTTCTAGGACTCCCTCATTTGTGTGAAATCACACGGCAACTAAAACCCATGGAACAGATTCTCTGCGGTGCTGACTGGGGAGGGAGGCCCAGGAGGAGTGTGTGCTCTGTTTGCAGGCAGCACTTTTTGCTGTCACTGCCTTATTATAAAGTAGCGCAGTGGGTCAGGCGTGGTGGCGCACGCCTTTAATCCCTGCACTCGGGAGGCAGAGGCAGGCGGATCTCTGTGAGTTCGAGGCCATCCTGGTCTACAAGAACTAGTTCCAAGACAGGCTCCAGAGCTACAGAGAAACCTTGTCTCAAAAAACTGAAAAAAAAAATCAAAACAAAACAAAGTAAAAAAAAAACAAATAACGCCATCTGCAGTGACATTTACTGCCTTTCCTAGTAGACCCTAGAGGCTTAGAGCAGAAGCGTCAGCTCAGGGAGCAGTGCTTGCTTTGTCTTGAGTGCACTGTGTACTTGGAAACAGTGCGTTGTCAACTCTGGGGATATTGCACAGCCATGGAATTTTTAGTAATGAGCAGAAGCAATGACAGTGACTGACTCTTGAACACACATCATCTGCTTTGGAGGACACGTGTCTCCAATACAGTGGGTTTGCACTTGCGTGTAAACAGTCCCAAGAAGCAGAGGTCAGAGGTCCTTGTCAGGTAGGTAGATGGATGGGGGAACAGAGCAGCCTCCCTGCCCCAGTAAGAGTTCATGCTTTTTCTCCTATCCCCTTTCTGTTTATTAAAGGAGTTTACTGGTCTAGAACTCACAACAATCCTCCTGCCTCAGATTCCCAAGTACTAGGGTTACAGGTTACCATGCTTAGCTCAAGTTTAGTTTAGTTTACTCACTCAGGAGCCATGGGAAGTGGCCCCTCAGCCCAGCTTAGCCTTTTCTTACTGTGGTCAAACACAGGGTGCCGTTCCTTGAGCAAACTTTGCAGGATGAGGTGTACCACATGGGTGGTCTCGTCTGCACTCCTGCCCAGCATCTTGTTTAGCTGTTCCAGGTTTCTCTGGATGTGATGTTGCAGGAAGCCTTGTGGGTCCTGAACCTGAGGCTTAATGATTCTGATCAGGGCCTGTGAGTAACAAAACAAAAGTTCAGAACACTTTGTGTAAGAGGAGGTGGTGAGCTCAGGAGAGGCCAGGAAGAGAAGGACACCAGCATGGCTTTTGCGTGATGTATCAGCAAAGGTGGAAGAAACAGGTAAAGCAGCCTGTGGTGTTGTCTGAGAGTGGATGGCCTCAACCTTGAACTTTCCTCCTCTTGGCTAATGCCGGTACGAGGGAGATGCAGCACAGATGACCGTAGCTTCCCCGTGATGCACTTGGAAAGTGAATCTGTGCTGACCTGCCTGCCTGTACGGGTGACCTCTGGTCTCAGAAATGTAGAAACTTGTTGCTATCAATTCAGATAAACAGACTGGGCTTCAGTGATAGAACTCTGACCTCTGAAGCACTGTGAAAAAATATTAATAAAAAATAAAATTCTGCAAGGCGGTGGGAGGGCAGGCCATTAATCCTAGCACTTGGGAGGCAGAGATAGATAGATCTCTGTGATTTTGAGGCCAGCCTGGTCGACAGAGTGACTCTGTCTGGGAAAAAGAAAAGAAATGGATTTTATATAATCTGACAAGCAATTCATCCCAGTCCATGCTGTGGTGGAGAAGGTCAGGAGACATTAGGTTTCTGTCACCTGGCAGATTGGGTACCAACAACACACTCATTATCACAGACCCTGGTGAGCAAAGGGCTGAAGGGAAACAACAGCAAGATCCTCCCCTGTGTAGCAGCTCATCACAAGTACCTGGGGATTCTGAGTGGCTCCCACAAACATAGCCAAGTGAGTGAGTAGCCGGGTGAGAATGAAGACCACTGGGGACAGCCCTCGGTCACATGCCACTGCTTCACCACTGGGCTGTGGGTCGCCCAGCACGTGGCCGGTCTGTGTTCTGTCCTCGTTAATACTGGAAAGGAAGAGAAGAGACAAGGGAGAGATTGGATGAGGCTGCTCTTCCTAACTACAGGGGCATCTCAGACCCTCAGGACTGGGAGATAGGGCTCCATGCTCCGAGGAAACAACATTGAAAGTCCTTCTTCTAGGCCTGGGACGCCTGCCTATGCATCATTTTCTTTTCAGACCTGCCTTCTGGCTGGCTGACTCCCCCAGGACTCAGTTTAAAGGGGTACAGGAAATGGCCGCTGCTGCTGATCCCTGAGAAGGCATCAGGACAGAAGCAGGCGTCATCTCTGGGCAGCTGCAGTGTTGACGTTTTGTGCCCACGTTTGTATTTTCCACGGTCTTCTGATTTCCCCAGTTGTAAACTGGGATCCACGGTCTGCAGAGCGTTTCGCATCATGTGTAGTAGGTAGGAGATGCAGTGTGTGCACTCAGTTGCAAAGATATTGCATGTCGAGAACTCCCTGCTAGGTCTTGGAGATGAGCAGCTGGAGTATTGCAAGCTTTGACCACACAGATGGACCAGAATGTATGGACTGCATCAGCCCCACCAACCAATCCTAAGGGCGTGACCAGCTGCACTGTGTCAGAAGCCGGGGAACAGACTGCTATTTGGACTGTGACTTCTGCTGGAACAGACCCTCTGTCCCTTCAAAGCCAAGCCACTACAAACCAAAGCCAGGACAGCTTTGCTTTCTTGTCCCAGTTCCCTAACTGTGTAGTAGGACAAGTCTTTCTACAACGCTCATACTGTGGCAGGCACTGTGTACAATCTAGATGATGCCAAGCATATAGGAAAGGTGTCATTCTCCTTAGTTACTGTGCCCCCTTAGATAAGGGACAACTTTGATGGAGGGTCTTAGAATGTGGTGTGGGTGTCCTAAAACTCAGCCCTCACCCAGACCAAGGCAGGACAGTATTTGACAAGCCCGATTATGCATCCTTCATATTGAAAAACAAAAACAAGCCAGGTGTGGTGACATGTCCCTGTAATCCTAGCAATGAAGAGGCTGAGACAGGCATGGGCCACATGGCAAGTACCAGGACTGCCAAGTATGAGAGCATATGTTAAAAACAAAACAAAGAAAAAAAAAACCCAAACTACAGGTGGGTGGGAAGGAGATGAGAGAGAACTAAGGTAGTTTACAGTGTAAGTCAGGCAGCACGTTCTGAGATAGGCAGACCCTGCTTCAGTTGGTTGGAGCTACTGTCCTGAGTCAGGACAGCTACTTACAGACACAAACTTCTACCCACAGAACATGTCTGTACTAGCAAGTATTAATGTGCAGGCCACTCTGTGTTTAAGACCAGTGACGGCACCTTATGGTTTCCTGATGACAGGGACCTTGGCACTGGTGGCAAGCATGACATAGATCTAGACGTATGATAGTGTCACAAGTTAGTGACAGTTTAGGAGAAAAAGTAGGAACAGTCCTGAAGCCCAGGGCCAGTTACTAGGAGGAGCAGCTCACATACCTGATACGATGGAAGCCCGGGTTCGGCCTGTGATTGAGGCCTCCAATCGGAGCACGGCAATCTGGACAGAAGCTCTGCTGCATTGGCTTGCCACACTAGAGTGAACAGTAATGTTTTACGTGTGACTGCCGCTGTGTAGCGACCCTGCTCAGCCATAGGAGGTCACTGGGATTGCTTCATCTGTGCGTGTGTATATCGGGTGTGATATGAGGACAGGGTGGACACTAACTGTAATAAATGTAACTAAATATTAACTGTGGGCAAGTGCAGACTTTTATCAAAAGTAGACTTAAGTTTGAATCCCAAATTGATTGGCACCTGATAGGAAACCCTGAAGCACATTTTGCTTTCTCATACCCAGCTCTTTTTCCCTTTCCTGGACGTGTAGACTCATTGTAGGGCTTCAGGGTCTAACACCAGGATACAGGCTGTTACTTGCTTCCAGCATGATTTTTTATATACATGGGAGATTTTTATTTTTATTTATTTATTTGTTTGTTTGTTTTGTTTTTTTGAGACAGGGTTTCTCTGTGTACCTCTACTGCCTGTCCTGGCACTCGCTCTGTAGATCAGGCTGGCCTTAAACTCACAGAGATCCACATGCTTCTGCCTCCCAAGTGCTGGGATTAAAGGTGTGCACTCCCACTGTCTGGCAAGATTTTTATTTTTTTTAAAATACAACCATAATATTTATTAACCTAATATTTATTAACCCCTTAAAAAGTTAGAAGGAGCTGGGTGGTGGTGGCACACACCTTTAATCCCACCACTTGGGAGGCAGAGGCAGACAGATCTCTGTGAGTTCAAGGCTAGCCTAGTCTACAAAATTGAGTTTTAGGAAAGCCAGAAAAACCCTGTCTTGGAAAACCAGAAAAAAACTTAGATGGTGTGCATATGTTTTATAAGACATGGCCCACAGCGCACCAAAACAGCTGTAGCTCTCCAGATTGTAGAACTCCATAGCCCAGAGCAGCCTGGGGAAGAACCTCTTTCTGCTACATTTCATGGACAAGCAAGTACATGAATCTTGGAAAAAGTGAGCAACTGCTTCTGGATTTTCCCTCCACGTCTCATCTTTAATGAACATGTCTCACCATAACCTGGTAGCCCCGGTACTCAGCAAGCACAGGGCCTGGATGGACATGGATTTCCCCGGATGACGATTACATTCATTCTCCATGGCCCTACTCTTGGATGTCTTTCCCATTCTGTACACTGACCCCTGCTGTGTAGTCTGAGGAGGCCATGACTGCCGACCAGCGTCCCTTTGGGGTCCATGGCCCTGAGACAACGTCTGGAAACATTGGAGCTTACCCCACCTCCTGTAGGTGTTAGCACTAGAATCTGCCGCACAGACACCAAGCACGCTGCTGCCTGTTCTGCAAATCACAGGGCAGGCCCCCAGTGGAGACTGCTGGCCCCCAGTGCTGCATGAAGACCACGGGGGAACAGCCCTCAGCAACCAGTCTTACTGGAATGCCCTGAGTGGTCCTCAGAGCAAGCCTGTGGTTCACCAGAGGTCAAGATTCCATCCCCCCTCCCCCTCCTCAGCACGGGGAAACACATTTTGACCTCCCACCCAGCCAAACACCAAAACTCACCTCTCCTACAGAGCACGGATGGCCATTGGGACAATCTGTTAAAAGAATAGGACACACATTAGCTAGTAAGGGGCCACATGATCCACTGGGGCCCACTTTGCCCTTCTGATCCTGACCAAGGATAATACGACCTCAGAGCATCTGTAGGAACTGAATTACGTGGTGTATTGTAAGCCAGCGTCTGACGTGTGCCCTGTGTTATAATGCATGTGGTAGTGAGAAATGTCTGACCTTACTTTTAGAAACCAAGAGAAATTAGATTCCTGATTCACACGTAGTTAACTTGGCAGTATGGTGGGTAGTATTTTCCTCCTTTCTTTTCTTTGGATTTATTATTGTTATTGGCCACAATATTACAAATACTTTAAAAGATTATTTACTCAAAGCAATGTGAGAATTCACACAAAGCCTTGGGTCACTTGACTTGCCTCAGAGTTCTGTACATCAAAAGAACTATTTTGGGTCAGAAAATGCTGTATTGTGCTGCCTTTGTATGAGTTTCACTATGGTTCAAGTCCCTTCTCCCAAATGGAATGTTCTGGAAAGTACAATGAAAAGGCCCTTTGCCTGGACTCCGATGTAAGAGGGTAAGGACCACATGGCAAGCAGATCATGGATCCTGTATAACCCTGTTGTCCTGCAGGTCACCAAAGGCAACTGTGGACCCCAACCATAACCCAAGGCCTGTGTAGTCACAGGCTGATCATTTGTTCTCAGACGACCCCAATGCCAACACTTACTGTACCAGTGGACACCTTCCAGGCCCGTCCAGCTCCTGGCTTGAACCAGCAGGTCTTCAGGCATTGTTGGAAGGAAAGCATTCTGAAAGAACAAATCAGGACAGGTCATGATAAGTGGCAATGTGGCCTTAGAACTTAGGCCAGAGCAAGGAAGGCCTTGAGTTCTCAGCCTAAAACTATTTGGCAGGGATGCCTATGGTGGCTAATCTTGGCTTCAGTCTAATGGGATCTGGAATCAGCTAAGAGATAAACCGCTGGGCATACCTATGAGGGATTTTCATAATCAGGTTATTTGAACTGGGAACAGCCACACAAAATGTGAGTGGCATCTTTCCATATGAAAGGAGGTCCTGGGAAAAAGCTTTACTATTTGCCTGTTTGCCTTCCCACCCTGCTGGCAAGTTCATCCACTGCTTCTGTATTACTGATGAGTTCATCTGCCTATTGCTACTGCTGCCATCTGTCACTGACATCAGTGTCTCTCCAGGAATCCTCTAGGTCTTCAGCGTCAGGTTGGGACTACAGAGGCCTCATGAACTGAGCAGTTCTGGGGTTCCCGTCCTCTCCTGTTTGAAGACAGCCACTGTTGGACTCCCCAGACCGTATCACGTGTTCCTGCTAATCTGACTACTACAATGCTCAGAAGTCTCGGGGAGACAGCAGAGGGAGGCCAAGTTCCCACCACCACTGTGGGCAGATGGATTAAAATAAAGAAAATACATGGGTTTAACGGTTCCCAAGTCTACAGGTTTGCTGTCCACAGGGACGAAGCCCTGAAGATACAGAGGGAAAAGTGATGTGATCTTACTGCCATGTTGGCCGGATCAAAGGCCAAGTTCCTCAGGGGCGCCAAGACTCTGTTTTGTCCGCACAAGAATATGATTGTAGCATGGACGGCCATTTCAGTCACTGTTCCTTCCAGGCTGCTGTGAGCAGACCTGGTCCGCAGCAGGGGCAGACCATTATCCACTAGCGATTTGGCAAAGCATCCAATGTTAGGAGCGGAAAGGATCTTGCTTTCCTCAATGAATTTGTGCATAGTCTCGCATTGCTGATGAGAAAGATGTTTTAACATTAACATGTTTCAAAACATCATTGTAGGGCTGGGCACAGTGTACATGTGTGGGCCTTTGGGAGGTAGAGCTAAGAGAATCAGAAGTTCAAGTTTAAAACTAGCTCAGACTTCATGATACCTTGTATCAAAAAGCAAAGAAACACCACTCCCCAATATTATACATGGGTGTGGTAATGCACATGTATAGTCCCTGGACATGGAAGACAGAGGAAGGAGGTTCATGAGTTTGAGGATAGCCTAGGCTACATATGTACAGCAAGACCTTGGCTCAAAAAACAGAAACAGAAAAACAAATGCTGTGGTATGCACAGACCCAGCATGCACAGTGCCATCCCAAGCACTGCAGAAAACACAGAACAAAACACTGAAATTTCATGGTTTGTGCCTTATCACCCACATTTTAATACCAAACATCAAGGTAAATGTGGATGAACGATTACAGTTGAAGGGCAGATCCTCAGAGAAGAGACCTCACATAGAAACAGTTCCATGTTATTTTATAGTTTTGAACTAAATTTTAGTTGTAATTCTGCAAGCTTTGGGTTAAAGTGAAAATAGGTCTTCCATCTAGTAAGGTTGAAAACCTCTATCATAGAGAATTATGAGCCTAATTTTTGTGACTTTAATTCAGAAATCCCTCTTAGAGATGAGGTTATGGACACAAGCCCTGCTGTGTTGGACTGCTCACCTCTGGTTTTGGATGGAGGGTGGTGTTGTGGGAACGGTACAAAGAAGCCACCTCTCTGTACAAGGCCAGCAGTAAGTAGGCTGTCTGATGGGCTTTGGGGCTTTTGCAGGCCTGCAGAGGCAAAGACATCAAGTGAGATTTAGAGGTTACATGGCTCTTCTCTCAGGCTCTTGACACTGAACATATCCGAGGAAGGAGGAGCGACTCCTGGCCACAGCTCTGGGGTTCCATGGTTCATGCACATTGCTAGACAGCCAGCATCTGTCCCCTTGGTGACTGTTTCCTAAGCAGACACAGTGTCTGATTTCTCTTCTCAGCACAATGGCAGAGTGAGCAGGGACTCAAATAGGCAGAGTCAGAACAGTTTGAAGGTTGGAATAAAACCCTGGCATCATCCTCAGAACAGTCAGGAGCATGTGGGAGCCATGACTCTCCAGAGGAACTTTGTGAGGAGTGCCAGCCTCCTTCAGTCCTGAGTGAGCCTGGAGCAGCTCCTCACCAGGGTCTCAGTACCGACAGGCCAGCTCAAGTGTCACTACACCCGTTCCAGCCCTAAGCTTCCCTTGTAGGGCAGGAGGCGGCACATCTGATTGCTAGTACGGTGTCTCTCTAGGGGCTGCTCTGTTGCACAGTCTATTGTTTGACGTATGCGCAGGAAGCAGAAAGATGCAGGCCTCCAGGGAGTGCCTCCTGGAACCAGAGAGAAACCCAGATGCATCTTACCGTCAGAGCAGCCCCAATGTCCAGGGTCTTGCACTGGAGCACAGCTTTGCCCACTGCATCACGAAGAGCCTTGTATTCGTCACCATGCACTAGGTACCGGTCCATCTGGCTCGGGTCGTCCTTCTGCAATCCCAGAAGTACAGAGAGTTAATCACAGTGGGATAATGAGAGGTATTTTGCAAAGAACTCTAGACAGACAAAGGCACCAGATGGTCTCTGAAACATGGAGGTGGCTGAACAGGGACCCCTGCTGACTCTCTTTGGAGTCTTCTTTGGCCTGGACGCCTGGGCAGGGCCTGTGCTGACTTTGTAGCTGTTTGCTTTATCGACTCCCAGCACTGCATCGAGCCCAGGTGACAAAAAGTTTGTCACTTCTGAGCCTCAGTGGGGATGAATATGATGATAATAATGAAGAATAAAAAGACCAGGATTGTTAGTGCCATTTTACAGTAAGGACTGACTTCTGCGTGGCAGGACAGGCACAAGAGTGAGACCTTAGATGACCTTGGTCATCGCTCTTAGCTCTGCCTTCCTGTGGGCCAGAGGTAGAAAGGACAGCTTTCTATCAGGGCAGAAACATTCATTTACCTTCCTTGTATCTAGCTACGTGAGAAATCAAGCCTGAACACACCAGAACACACCAATATCCCCCTGCAGTAGGGTGGTTTAACTCATGCTGAAGCAGAGGCAATGCCCATTTCCCATCTGGATGGGGAAGGTTCAGGTGAACAGCACAGTCCAGCCGGAGTTTGCTGCAAACAGGGCTGTAAGAAGCTTGCCCTTCACGCCCAAGACCCTGCTCCTCACCTGCTGTTCGATGACACCCCTGGGAAACACCCACTGGCATGGATGGCCCTGCCTGGAGAAGCTCTGCACGAATTCCATCCCACGCTGGCTTGAGAGCTTCCTCACCAGGTACACATGGTGCCAATCATTCTGGACGCGGGCGCAGAACCGCTCAACATCCTTCAGGAAGCACTGCTTACCTTCAGACAGTGCTGTGGGATCGGGACAGTGGGGGGACATCAGAAGGCCAGCCGGAGGCCCTGAGTGTGCTCTTTACAACCCCCCCCGTGGAAGAACGCAGAGGACAGTGTCTGAGGAAGAGAACAGCCATGTCCTAAGAACAGTTTTCCATAGATCCCGAACTTCTCAAGGCGAGGATCTCTGCAGAGCAGACTTGCCTGAGCCTTCCTGAAGCTCCGAGAGGAAGTCAGCAGCCCTGTCAAGGCAGAGGCGGACTCTGGCCACCTGCTGCAGGTACTCCACTGAAGCTGTGCTGGCAGGCTCCTGGCCTCGCCTTCCGGGGGAGTATGTCCTAAGGAAATGGCCTTCCTCTCTCGGGTCCCACTTGTGACTTCTACAGCCGGCACTTGTCTTCTCATGGACGGAGTCCTGAGGGATGAGGGACACAGAGAGCAGGGCCTCGGTCTGCATCAGCAAAGCCCTGTATAGAGCCGTGGGAAAGCCAGCCGCATGGAGAGCAGCCGTGCACACTTTTGGGAATCGTGGAAAAGTAGCAGTTCCTGCCTGTGTCAGAGCAAGAGGGATGAGAGCAAGCCAACTTACAAGGGGAAAGGTGTAATTAATATGAGGATGGTCGAAAGTGCCCAGTGATGAGCTGAACATAACACCATGGCCAATTCTGTGCTATACTCCGGGCTGAGGTGCTTTTGTTCTTTGTAGTAAGTCGCAATGCATGCATCACCGTCTGTGAAATGCATCACTGGGAACTCGGCTGTGCAAACTTTCAGAGTCACTTACAGAATGAAGACGGCTTGGACATCACTAAGTGCTATCACCCCACAGTGGCCCCTGAAGGATAAGAAGTACTGACATACCATCAGGCAACCCATGACTGTATACCCACTGTGGAGGGCAGTCACACAGAAGGACGCATCACTCTGTTGTACTGACTAGAGTGGCATCCTGTTGGTTTTCAGAAATGCTTTCTCTGTATGAACTGCATGGGTCACAGTTTTCAAAAGAAATGCAGGGACAGCTGCTTTGGGATGTCTTTCTGTGTGCTGTGGATATGTGTTGCTCTCATTGCCTGGTAAAGAAAGCTGTTTTGGCCATTGGCAAGCCGGATAGAGTGAGGTGGGAAATCTAAGCAGAGATACAGGAGAAGGGCAGAGTCTGAGAGACGCCAGCAGATGCCCAAGGAGCAAGATGCCAGAGTACTGGTAAGCCTGGCAATACACAGATTAATAGAAATGGGTTAATTTAACTTTAAGAGCTAATTAATAATAAGCGTGATCCATCGGCTAAATATTTATAATTAATGTAAGCCTCTAAAAGGTTATTTGGGAACGAGCAGGCGGGAGAGAAACCTCCATTTATAGACAGCTATCATTTATAGACAGCTATCATTTATAGACAGCTATCATTTATAGACAGCTATCATACCTCCAGGCAGTTGATAAAGAGCAGGTACAGCTCTGTTTTATCTTCTCTTGGGAATGCTTTGTTCTCTAACTGGGTCAAGTAGTTCTGGATGTAATCCTTTACCTCATGGAAGCTGTGGAAAGAGACACATGGTTCCTGCTTATGTCAGTTTATGGGAATATCCATACCCCTACCCTCTGTAAGCTCTAACCCAAGACCTAGTATGCACCAACAAGCACTCTGTCTAACTGCATCCCTAACTCCTGGAGTCCTTGGGTAAGGGGGGCAGTACACATGATTTGTGACACCAAGCACTGGTCACTTGAAAGCTCTTGTACTATTGGTACATTTTTATTGTAGAATGAACTGGAAAAAATACCCTATAATATAGAGTCATTAATATCACCATGGATCTGCACAGAAAGAATTTCAAGTCTTACAAAGTGGATCAGCTTGTGGTAGAGGATACATAATGTCTAACATTTAAATTCTGACTTCATGTTTAAACTGTACCATTGGCAGCAAATACCATAGTGTTTAACTGTGACAGGATCACTCTGTTCTCAGGAAAATGCCCGTGGGCCCAGTTCTGTGCTCCTGAAGCTGCTCTTCCAGGCACAGATAGCCCAACCTGAAACAAGGAGCTGGTTCCTAACTCAGAGTGACTCCACGTGACTCTAAGGTGACCACAGTGCTCTGCTGTGCCGCTGGGGTCCATGAGCACTTCTGGCCCCACAGAACAGTGTTTCATACCCTTAAGGGTCATGGCGTAGGAAAGCAAATGCATGAAACTTGCATTTCCACAGCTCTGTGTGCTCAGTGGTGAGGAGAACCAGGACTACGACTCCAGACTGTCTACAGCAGCCTTAAGGATGCCACTGCAGGTACCCAAAAGGCTGGGTGGCAGGAGCTGGGGCCAGAAGCACACCATGGATTCTTCTGATGCGTATCTTGCTGCTGGGTCATTGCCGTGGCCCATGGGGGAAACTATAAGCACTCAACCTTCAAGCGAGCTGGGTCTGCTCACAGAGAAGCAGCTTCTCCAGACCATAGATCAATTCCCAGTCATGATATAGCCAAGACAGCCACAAAAAGCCAAGGGAAGCAGTGAGGGCCACTGACCTGTACTTGAGAAGCAGTTTTAGGAGCACAGAGCGGATGACAGGAGTCTTGTCGACGACATCCTCAAATGGAGACAGAGACTTTGTGTGTTCACGGTGCACTGCAACCAGAGAAGGGGCTGTGGTGCACGTCACAGTACACAGCAGAGCTGAAATCTGGGTTTTACATTTATGGGAAGTAGACAACTCACTTTGGGAAGCATCTCTCAGCAGCTCCTTTTGAATGAAGAGCAAGGACAACAGGCTGTCAATCACGCTCTCCTGAGGAGGGGTGTCATCTTTGAAGCACATGGTGGAGACCAAGTCCACAAAGAAGCTGTTACACATGTTCCGGAACTGGGTGTGCTTCGCGATGGCTTTGCTAGGGGGGATTGTGATGAAACACTTGTAAGAATGTGTTCCCAACCCTTCCAGACAGGGATGTCTGTGAGAGTGTGTTCCCAACCCTTCCAGGCAGAGTAAGGTTGCATAATATTTTGCCTTAATGCTTGTTTGACCTTGAATTCATGGCCATTATTCTATATCAGTCTTCTAATTGCTGGGTTTAAAACTACGCTAGCTTTTTTGTTTGGAATCAACAAATGACATGAGTTACAATGGTCAGAATGGTCTTCAGACTGCAACAGTGTCAATATTGCTTCTAGGAAAACAGTCAGTGTTTGGACCGCTGGGTGTCCTAGAGCGTGGGGAAGGAGAGGGGAACAGGGTCTGGGCTGCTGAGGCCTCTGCTTGTCTATCTCCAGAAAGCTGGGCTACATCGGCCTTCATCCTCGGTCAGAGGGTAACAAGAGGGCAAATAAGAATCTGGGCAGATGGTGCCACTGGTGAAGGACGTCCTGGCACCTCTGATCTCTGCAGCAGGGTTCGGAGGGGAATGGCAGGAGGGTCCTAGTGTTCACTGGCTGGTCAGCCAAGCAGAGTCGAAGGTTAGTGAGGTGCTTGTCCCAAAGGACGAGGTAGAGAGCTATCAAGAAGATAATCTGATAATTCTATCTGCACACATGTTCACATTCATTGACACGCACATGGACACCCGCCCACATGAACACATACATACAAGGAGGGCAGATGATGGGTAGGGCTATAGGTCAGAGGCTGGGCACATGCTGAGCTTGCATGAGTCCCTGGGTTCCATCCCCAGCTTACTCCCACCCTCCCCACTAAAAGATGCTGAGCTTTAACCTACATGCTTGGTTTTCTCTCAAGGATATTATTTATGACTTTCTGGTTTATTTCCTCTATGTTTGCTGGCTCCATGTTTGTGCCTGTCTTATTTGGGAAAAGAATTTTGAGGCAGATGTCCAGGAAGTCTTGCTTTTGGGATGGCTTCTGAGAGTTCTCTGAAGCCAGACCTTGGACCCAGGGAAAGATGACTTAAGGAAGATTGGCTTCTCCAGAGACCACATAGGAAAAATAGAGGAAGGAAGCTTAGGAGAAAGGGCATCTTACCTGTGTTCCTGGGAAACAGTTGGTGAGAACTGGTCTGACAAGTCAGTTAAGCAGTAGGGGCATATCATTTGCCCCGGGACGAGCCAGGTTTTGATGCAGAGTAGACAACATACGTGATCGCAAGGCAGACAGACAGGATCCTGTGCATCTCCCAGGCAGATGTGACATGGCTGAATACCAAACCTAGAACCAAGAAGACAATCAGTTGCAGAGCAGAAAAGCTGCCTGGAAGGAGCGTGCCCTTCCACCCCAATTGCAGGTGTAGAAGAGCTCGCTCTCGGAGTCTTACCCTGCACAGCTCACCTGCTGAGTGTCTTGCTGACTTTGTCCTTGCATTCACAAAGCATCTTCATTACAGCCACAAATGGCCTGTGGGTCTTGAGGTCCGAATTCTCTTCAAGACACTGAGGGAGAAGGGCAATAGTGAGTAGTGAGGGGGTCTGAGACTCAACACCATGGTCTCTGTGACTAATGGCACGTGGTCTAGTCCTGAATATAGTGCACCTATAGCACTAGACTCTTGTGATGCTTCTCTTAGCAAGTTTGGACAGTTTTGGGGGCTCGAGAAGTGGCTTGGCAGTTCAGAGCAGTGGTTTGATCTCCAACCACCGATAGTTCCAGTTCCAAGGATCTGACACTCTCTCTGGCTTCCTTGGGTACCAGGCATACACGTGGTACACAGACATACATGCAGGCAAAACACATAAGAGCCATGCACATAAAACAAAAATCAAGTATGACCAGGCATAGTGATGGTGTTTGCTTTTAATTCCAGCACTCAGGAGGCAAAAGCAGACAGATCTTGGTGAGTTCAGAGCCAGCCTGGTCCACGTAGTGAGTTCCAACTACACAGTGAAACTGTGTCTTAAAAAAGAAACTTAAAAATGCCTTTAAAAATCAAAAACAAATCTAAAATTACAGTATCTTATTTTTCTGTCTGTGTAAACTCAGATACCTCGGATTATCAGGTTTGGTGGAACTGCTCTCTATGAATCTTCTTAGTTTCTGTGACTGCTTTTCATGTATGCATGTCCACATGCATGTGGAGACTGGAGAACAGACAACCTCAGGGGTCATCTGCGCATGTCCACATGCGTGTGGAGACTGGAGAACAGACAACCTCAGGGGTCATCTGCGCATGTCCACATGTGTGTGGAGACTGGAGGACAGACAAACTCAGGTGCCATCACCACACTCATCCCACCCCCATTCTTAAAAGACACAGTGTACTAATCATGACCATCCAGAGAGCCCCAGGTACCCCCTGTCGCCACCTTCATAATGCTGGGATTACAAGTACAAGTCACAACATCTGGCTTTTTTGTGTGGGTTCTGGGGATTGAACTCTGGTCCTCTACTGAACCATCTGCCCAGTTCTGACTATGCTGCTTTCCAAAACACAAAATTCCCAACTTCGGAATTTTCCCTAATCATTTTTTTTAGACAGTATTCCTTTATGTAGCTCTGACTATCCTGGAACTCACTATGTAGGCCAGGTTGGCCTTGAACTCACATAGCTCCACCTGCCTCTGCCTCCCCAGTGCTTGAAATAAAAAAGGCATGAGCCACCACTGACTCCCCTATTTCTCTTTTAGGGTCCTACCTCCATATCATGAGATATTTTGACTTATAAATAATAATGTAGTGACTGGTTGTGTATCTATTACTAACCTTTAAAAAATGTTAGTTTTAGGGAAATCAAACCTTTGCTTTAGAATAAGGGGAAACTCTAGAAGGAGGCTGGAGAGATGGCTCAGCAGTTAAGAGCACTGACTGCTCTTCCTGAGGACCAGGTTTCGGTTCAATTCCTTGCACCCATATGGCAGCTCACAACCCTCTGTATCTCCAGTTCCAGGATATCTGACACCCTCACACAGACATATTCAGGCAAAACACCAATGCACATAAAATAAAAATAAATTATTAAAAAAAGAATAATCTATTGAAAAAAACATAAGGTTTAGGGAAACAGTGCTGCAACCAGAGGAAACTGTCAGGGGAGGTTTCAGCTCTCCACGCTGCTCAGAGTCAGGCAGACCTTACTGAAGCCCAGCACTCACCTTGTCTAGTAAGAAGACATGCTTGGTTACCAGCTGACTCAGCTCGGGAATCTGGCTTTTAGTCTCCAGGAGAACATGCTCCACAAAGAGCGCAATGGAGAAAATGCGGTTCCACAGGGCTCTGTCAAAGAAGGCGTTAGCCATGAGCTCTGATGGGAGCCAGAGATACAGGAGGAGAGAGCAGGGCTGAGCAGAGGCTGGAGCTAGAGGTGAGGCGGTCAGAGGGCTCTTTCCCTGCACAGCGCTGTTCCAGACAGTGCCCCACTCTTGCCCACATCAGGCCCATGGGAGACCCAAGCCATGTTCCAGGCCTCAACACACAGTGGTCCTACAAGCTCAACACAAGGACTGTTCCCTGACCCCGACAGCCTGCCCCTGCTCTGCTTGCCCTGTCCACCCCTTCCCTGCTTTCCTTTGGACTTTGCCTACTACACTGTAACCTGTCCATTTCCTACTTGTCTCAGGACTGTTTTCTTCCTGCGTCTCTAGAATCATGAGATACCCAGACCCTGGGGGAGGCTCCACTGTTAAACAGGTCAATGAGGTCTCTCCTGCCCACCCTGTCATCAGTCTGTAGGATTTGGAAGGTCCCAGGGTGAGCACGGAGTGCACTGAGCAGGCTCTTGCTGCTCACCTGACCTCCTGGACAATGTTTCTGGTTGTGTTCCCACAGTTCCGCAAATACTCTCTGGAACAGACAAGCTCCAGTGGCATGGCCAGATTCTTCACCATCTGTAACCAGGCCTTGGGACTCGGCTTCAGGATGTCTCCCGTCAGGATTTCCACGCAGGCCATTGCTGCAAGCGCATCTAGTGTCTGGAACAAGGAGAACTGGCAATCGCCCAGCAGGGTCCTCTTCTCCACCACCACCCTTCAGCACAGTCCTGCATCCTTATTCCCAGGGTGTTGTGGGTCCAGGCTTGTCCCCTATCCCTCCATCACACCGCAGATGGGCCCATAAAGAATCTCCTATTGGGACAGGGCCCCATACGCCCTCTGCTGACACGGTGGATGTGATGCACTCACTGAGGGCAGGCCCAGCCGGCCCTCCCCAGGGAGACCCCCTACCATTTCACTCCCAGCCAAGCTTTGCTTCTGTGCTGCTGCACTGAGACTCTTCAGGACCTGGGGGTGGGCAGTCAACACTCTGGAGAAGTTCTGCAGCCGCGTCCTGAAGTGCTGATAGGCAAGGTGCACCCAGGGCAAGGAGAGCCCTTCCTCAGGCATTCCTGAAGCCAGTCGGAGCTCACGGAAGCAGGACCACAGGGCCATCTGCAGCAACTGGAGACAAAAGCATTTCAGTGCAGAGTTGTACATGATGGGGACACCCGTGCTTTGCTGGGGAAGATCCTAAGGATTCTAAAGCTAGTAGTTTTTTTTTTTAAAAATTGATCCATTCTGTTAGCCTGTGTATCTTCAGGACTATGACTACCTGGCTGATTTTTGGTGGAGTTTTATGGTCATTTTTCTCACCGGCACTCGAAACTGGTGTGCCCACATCTGATGCCAACTTGACACAGCCAGAGTCATTGGAGAGGAGGGAGCCTCAGTTGAGAAAACACCTCTGCAAGATCAGGCTGGAGGCAAGTCTGTAGGGCATTTTCTTTTTTCTTCTCTATGTAGCCCTAGCTGTCCTGGAACTCACTGTCTAGACCAGGCTGATCTCAAACTGCAGAGATCCCCCTGCCTCTGCCTCCCAAGTGCTGGGATTAAAGGGGTGCCACCACCACCCGGCTCCCCATTTCTCTTTTAAGGTCTTAGACACTGCATTCCATCTAGACATCAACATTTATTCTGTCAGCAGGTGGTTTATTAAGTCTCACAAATCAAACAAGGCTTGATTCAGAATGATTCCTAGGAAGAACTGCATTAACCTCTGACCCTACAGGTTGTAATATGTTCCCAAATTTATACCTATGCAATGAGGTATGAAGGTTTGGGGAGGTCAAATGCATCAATCTTTCCAGTGAATTTCATTTTTATTATTATTATAATTACTATTACTTTTACTATTGGTCTCCTGTAGCCCAGGCTGCTCCTGAACTTGCTTTGGTCTTCAACTGCTGTTCCTCCTGCCTCTATCTCCTCAGTGTAGGGATTATAGATTATAGATTATCTGGGATTATAGATGTTTGCCACTATGAGGGCAGCTATGGAGAGATCTTAGAACTCCTTCTAGTGACACAAGGTTGCCTCTAGAAGACACAGAGTAGAGGCTGGGGATTTGATCCTGAGTGTCCTGTAGCTCTAAGGGTGTCCTAATTTGGCAACACTGGCCGAGGTGAGGATGGGCTCCTGTCCGTATCATCCATACCTACCTTTAACTCCTCCCTTGAAGCTACTTTCATGGTCAAAAGCAGGAAGTCCTTCAAGTAGCTCTGCAGGAGATCCTGCTGCTGTGCCACAGGGAGCTGAGCCAGAAACCTGCCCAAGGGAGTCTTCTGGAAGATTTCCATGAACTTCTTAGATAACCCTACGGAAGAAGGCAGAGGGTGGCATGAATGGGGTGAAACCCTGAGTCCAGGGAAGAAAGAGGTGACTGCCCCAAGAAGGAGCCATGAGACCCAGGCTGGAGGGGTGGCTGTGCTGAACTGGAGCCCAGAGTGGTGCTGGCTGCCTGGCCGCTGTCCAAAAGGCAGCGAAAACAAATACAGGTAGAAGCAGTGTTAAGGTTGGGTCACGAACAGCCAAGCTAGCGCAGGGGAGAAAACATCGGCGACACCCCATCTGTGGCTGGTCCTCGGGCTGGGGTCAGGGGCCACACCAACAATCACTCTGCTTCCCTCTACTCTGCTCTCAGCTGCTCAGAACCAGCAGGGGCAGGGGGTCTGTCTTCAGGAAAAAGGAGGGTGCCTCCTCAGGACAGACTGCTTCATGGGGGTTCAAAGAGAGTGGCCCAAGCTGATCTGGGAAAACAGGGTCAGCTCAGAGTATCTGGGCCTCTGCGTCAGAGCTGAGGAAGACTCTGCATGAAAACTGCTTCCCATAAGATGGTGGTGGCGCATGCCTTTAATCCCAGCACTCGGGAGGCAGAGGCAGGCAGAT
>LOJH01002913.1:0-23668 GCA_001685095.1 Ellobius talpinus
GAGTCTTGACTCTAGAGGGGATCCCAGGTGTCCAAGGAGATGGCCCCATCTTAATTTATTTTTAAAAACTATCTTTTAACATTTTACATACCAGTCCCAGTTCCCACTCCTTCCCCTCCTCCTGCTCCGTCCACCTTCCTGTTCTCCACCCCCATCCACTCATCAGAGAGGGTAAGGTTTCCTTTCTATGGGAAGTTATTGAAGTCCAGCACATTGCCTTGAGGCAGAACCAAGGCCCTCCCTACCATATCTAGGCTGAGTAGGGTGTCCCTTCAAAGGGAAAGGGCTCCAAAAAGCCAGTACAAGCAGTAGGGATAAATTCTGGTCTCATTGTCAGTGGCCCCACAGTCTGCCCCAGCCACACCTCGGTCACCCACATTCTGAGGGCCTACTTTGGTCCCAAGCTGGTTCTTCCACTGTCAGTCCAGAGTCAGTGAGCTCCCAGTAGCTCAGTTCTTCTGTTTCAGTGAATATCCCCCTTCATGGTCTGGATCCTTTTGCTCATATTATCGCTCATCCCTCTCTTCAACTGGGCTTTGGGAGCTCAGTCCAGTGTTTCGCTGTGGATCTATGCATCTGCTTCTATCAGTTGTTGAATGAAGGTTCTATGATGACATTTAAAATAGTCATCACTCTAACTACAGGATAAGGTCAGACACCCTCTCCACAATTGCTTAGGGTCTTAGCTGGGGTCATCCTTGTGGATTCCTGGGAATTTCTCTAGTGCCAGGTTTCTTGACATAATGGCTCCCTCAATCAAGATATCTCTTTCCTTGTTCTCCCTCCCTGTCCTTCTCCCATCTCAACCATCCTGTTCCCTCAAGTTCTCCTCCACCATTCCCTTCTTGAGAGTTTTTTCCTTAAAAGATGAGACTGGTCAGAAGGAGTGTGCTACCTTTAGCCCATCTTGAGATAGAGAATGTTTATCACTGGCTTTCTTATATCCCATAGGAGTCTTCATGATACAGAAAAGATTTTGATAAATAAAGTAGACTAGAAGAGCTGCATAGAAGCCACCATTTCCCTGGTGATGTACTGTCAATGGGACTTAGTGTATCTAGGGGCAGAGTATCCATCTGTGAGTTCAGTCGGATACAGTGATACCATTAGTGCAAGGGAGAATGAATGATGTGCTGGTAGTCCAGAAAGTGAACAGGAACCATCTTATTTGTTAGATTTAGTGAGAGTCTAAGACAAAGTTGCTGAATACCATGGCAACTATGGGAGCCTGAGAAATGGGAGATACTGATATTGACATCAGAGGCCAACTGACTAGAGAAAGGTGTGACGAATCCCATTAGAAGCAGACCGTTTCAGAGCCCAGTGGCATTCCAAAACGAGTTGTCCATTAGTCAATCATAGGCATGTTGTGATCGACTCTGGAGACATGCACATAAAGCATCACTAAACAGACTCCATAAGTTATATATGCATGTGTGTGAGTGTATACGTGTAACAATAATAATTAAAGAAGAGGTCACCATTTTGTAAAGGGTGATACCAGAGGGGAAGGGAGGATGAGCAGGAGTGATAGATGTGGGTCTCATGTCTAAAACTCTAGAAACAGACTAATAATATGTGTGTCATTGAAACATAGGACAGTTGGAATTGATTATAATTTTCCAGCAATTAGTAAGCTACACACTGAAATACCAAACAACTGCGTATGTGTGATTCACACAGGTTGGTATAATAATAGAATATACTAACAAGAGAAAGTTATTAAATGTGGAAGCTCTTCTCAAGGCCAGGGAAGATAAAAAGATTTGGGGATCATCCCGAGAGGGGTGTCAGTGATACCTGATAAAAAAAATTAAATCTCTACATGCAGTCCTGTGTAGAAGAGATGCTTCCAGAGGGACCATAGACACCAGGTTCCCCTGCACAGGAAGGAAGCTAAGGATGAGAGAGGCAGCAGATGCCTGTAAACTTGCAGTTCTGTTGTTTCAGACATGCAAAGGCAGGAGCAGCCTTAGTCACAACCACGAAGAAGAAGCGACCCCTGAGCCCTTCCTCCTTTTCTGTTCCTGGCATTTGGTCCCCATGTGGACACCATATCCTCTTTCACAAACTTGAAAAATATTGCTATTAACCAACTGTAAATTGGAAATCAAATAATCATGTTATTTTCATTGTCTGGGCTGCTGGAAAGTCTCTTCATGGAAATATTACATTTAAAAGTGAAAACAGATCGGAACATGTTAGCCTCCTGTTGAAGTTTTAGTGGTTTGCACATTGCTCTCAGTGAAACGTACACAATCTTTAAAATGATGTGTGAGGGCCCACATTGTCTCTACGTAAATCTGCCTCTCCAGCATTGGTATGCACCATTAACTGTGACACCTGCACTGAGCTCTTCCTAATTTCCTAAAAGAAACTAGATCTTTTCTACACGTGGCCTACATTAACACCTTCCTCCTCTGATGCTCACCAGACTGACTGCTAGTCACTCTTTCTCAGTTTAAATGTCATTTCTCCCAGGACATTCTACTGACCTCCTAACTCAGGAGCCTCCACAGCAAGGTCCACACCATATTTTTTTATTATTTGTATTCATTTTAGAGGTGACTTTACTCTGCTTTTTTGTTCCCCTCCATGCATGCTAATCTTCCCATTCTCCTCCTTTACTTACCCCTTTTGTTGCTTGCCTTCTTCATCCCAAAAAATTCTTCTGCCTTACACACACACACACACACACACACACACACACACACTGCTAAATTTAGATACCACATGTGAGAGAAAACACAGCATATTTTTCACCGCTAAAATGCAACTATTTTTTGCTGTCATCTTTTTCTCCTTGACATTTCCAAAGTATCTATAATAACACCTTGCAGATAGTACAAGCTGCTCAACAGTTTTGGAATAAATTTAAGGAAAATGAGCTTTTAAGATATTGATGATGACTACATGAAGTCATAGAATCCAGTTCTGGGTGACCTTGCCCACTCTAAAACTCTGCCTATAAAGGATTATTGACTCCTGTGGCTCTAAGACCTTAATAAGAATCTACATCTACTAGAAGCTTGCTGAGACATAGGCCAGGGGCCATTCCTAGAGTCTCCTGTGCTCTGGGGTTGGGACCATGAATTTATATTGCTGGGGTAGTCTCAGATGGTACTGATGCTTCAGATTAAATACTATGCCTTAAGAATTGTTGTTCTATGTTGTAAGTCTCCTCCTGGGTTACATTGGAAGAAAATGGAGGAAAGGGAAGCAAAAGATGAGTTTGGGGTCTAAATTAGACATCTGTGTGACATTTCCCTGAATTCCAACACAAAACTTAACTCAGTTTCTTTCTAGCTCCCAGTCATAGGCTGAGATAGTTGGCTCTTTACCGGAAACCCAACCAGCCTGGTCAGGCAGCTCTTCCACTCAAAGCCAACTTCCTCCACCCAACTAACCCCATTGCATTCTGCGAGCCCACAAGCTTCCTGAATCCTGCTTCGGACTCTCTTTTCATCTATGTAGCATGTGTCTGTTCTTCAGCAAGTCACATCATTTCATGCCCCAGACTGGTTTCTGTTGTCACGTACTTCTCAGTTCTACTCTTCCAGTTAGGTTCTCTTTATCTCCTTCTCTTTTTAGGAGTTAAACTCAGAACCTATACATGCTTAAAAAACAAACAAAAAAACAAACAAACAAACAAACAAACAAAAACCCTGCATTGCTCATTTCACTCCTATCTGGGTTTCTCTACACCAAGTGATGAGTACTCATTTAGAGTAAGTGGAAGCAGAAAAGGATGCATTAAGCTGGACATGATGGCAAATGCTTATAATACTTCGGAAGCTGAGGCAGGATGATCCTGAATTCAATGACATTCTGAGATACATAAAAATGTCCTGTCTTAAGAATCAAAAATAAATAAATAAACCCCAGGAACATGAGATGCTCAGAGAATGTGACTGCTTTTCTGCCTGTATGTTTTTATTTTCTCTAACTAAAGATAGATTTTCTGTACATTGCAAAGGGGAGAATTTGTGTAGACAGAAGCAACTTCTGGTTTACATTTCATTAACAGTGATCTGAAAGAGAAAGGAGATGATCCCAACCCCGTGGAAATAAATCCCATGGAAGGGATATAATTAGCCTGGCCTAGGTCACAGGCATCCTAGACTCTGTCACACCAGGGATATAAGAGGTGAAATCCTTGGGTAGAAAAGCTGTATTTAAAATGGAACTATCAACTTTTCTGGAGTCTTATGGATTAGGAAAAGATATTTAAAAAGAAAAAAAGAGCAGCATCAGTATCAGAAGTGGGAAAATGTTAGGAAAAAGGAGAAAGAAAAACAAACTAGAAGGTACTCAATTACCCCGTCTTTAAATGTGGTCTTCCTTCTTTTCATTATCCTTTCCAAACGCTCAGGCTCAGACACACTTGAATGTTCACCTGATTTTAACCCTATTAACCCTGTTCTCTGCAGCCTTTCCAAGCTAGCATGGCCCACAATGATCTTTCCCTCCTTTGTGATTCCTATGGTGAATATCACATGCCTAGCACTCAACTCCCCTAATCTCTTTGGCATTTATTCCTGCTCTCCCTGCGATCCTTGAAGATAGTAGTGTCATTCATCCATTGTATTTATGCCCTCTAACACATACCACAATTGTTGCATTGCTCAAGCAGCGCTTTTGAAATGGCTTTCATAATCAGGGATTGCTAAAAGGAAAGACTTGCACAAGGCACAGGGATGCTAAGCAAGAACTGGATGGACAGTGTAAATGAGTCAGGAATGCTGAATTCCTTCCACAGTTTCTTTGAAGGTGGGAAGCTGGAAATGTCCTGGTTTACTTGAGTTGGTGCATCAGAACATACTGTGCTGTAACTTTCATATGTGTTCGGCATGTTCTCTTTTTATTAAGTTGTTTGAGAGCCAAGCATGGTGGCTCAGACCTTTAATGCCAGTTCTTGGGAGGCAGAGACAAATGGACAGATCTCTGTAAGATTAAGGCCAGACTAGCCTATGTAACAAGTTCCAGGTCAGCCAAGGTTACGTAGTGAGAATATCTCAAATATAAAGCCAAAGAGTAGCAAATGAAAACTTTTAGAGCAACAAGAAAATGTTTTTTTAAAAAAAATAAAATGTTTTTTGAAAAAAATAATTGCAAACTTAATATAAATAGCATCTGAATGTTGAGCCTGAGTCTGAGAGAATTGTGTTTGAAATTGATCTTCATACCCAGCCGTTAGTTATTTAGACAGACATCAGGAAGAATTTGTAAAGCACGGGCTGATGACATTGCTCAGTGGGTAAAGGCACTTGTAGCCAAGCCTGACTTCTTGAGTTCAGTCCCTGGGACCCACATGATAGAAAGAGAGAACCGAATCCCATACAGACAAGTAATAAATATATAATTTAAAAATTAAATCATGACCAAATTGGGAGCATTGGCTAAGTTTAAAATAGGTATATCTTTCTTTGCTCTCCAAGTAAAAGACAACATCATAGGTATGGATACATATACATCTACAGAGCCTGGAAGTTAGATCTGGTGACTTTGTAGGATCTTCTTAAATTAATGGTATTGGTTACAGAGTCAGACATCCAATAAAATTTGAATTCAAGTTACAAAATAAAGAAGTATTCCTTGGGACATGCCAATGCTAAGAGAGTTCTCACTATTTCTCTGAACTTAAGCTAGATAGACATCCTCTGGACTTTTATAAATGGTAGCGAGGACAAATTAGGACAGCATAGACAGTATTGTTGAAAACCTGTCTGAGTTCATGACTATAAGTATGGACACTACAGCGTGTGTGAAGTTTGATTTGCCTCTGCAATAGCTCATTCAAGTACATATACATAGCCAAGGAAGGCAACTGAGCATAAGCCTAAGGGAATGTGATCACAAAATGTTTGCTATTCACCAGCTTTACATATGCATGACGAGGTAAAGTAGAGATATAAAGGCTGGGACAAATGGGATGAGGATAAGATTTTTTCAAGTAAAATAACACTTCAGTGAATATTTTTGCACTAGATAGTTAGATAAAATATAAGATTTTTAGATATCATGTGTGTGTGTGTGCGTGCGCATATATGCCATGGTTCACATGTGGCATCCAGAGAACAATTTGCCTGAGTCCTTTCTATCCTTCCACTATGTGGGTTCTAGAATTCAATTTCAGGTTGTCAGGCTTGGCAATAAGTACCCTTACTGGCTGAGACATCTCACTGACTCTACAAAAATTCTTTTGACTTAACTTTTTAAATAATTATCTAACACTGAGACGATTTTGTTTTCATGGATTCACCCATCACCCAGGTGACCCTCCACCTACCTGCTCAGTGAAGACCCTGGGAACACCAGCATGTATTGCCATCTGTACTTCCAAGGCATTTTATTCACTGGTAATCTTGCTCTCTTTCTTAGTCTCTAGCTCTGAGAAGGTTCCTTAACTCTAAGAGCTCTTTGTATTTTTTTTCACATGTTGATCCTAGATTTGGATTCAGTTAGTGATAGACTGGGATCCTTTCTTCCTACACAAATGAGCCTGTCTGTTCTTGTCAAAATTCTTTCCATGTTATGACAGACAACATGACTAAGGCAGCTTAGAGACGAAAGAGTTCACTTGGGGATCAGAGGTTCAGAGGGTGAGTCTACGACCATCATGAGGTCAGTAGGCAGGCGGGCAAGGTGCTGCAGCAGTAGCTGAGAACTCTATCCTACGCCAAAACCAGGAAGGAGGGAGGGAAGAAGGAAAGAAACAGAGAAAGAGAGAGAGACTGGAAATGGCATGAACCTTTAAAATCTCAAAGCCCACCCCAGTGGCACACCTCCTCCAATAATTACACCACTTCTAACCCTTCCCAAACAGTTCCAGTAGCTGGGCACAAAGTATTTACACATACAAGTCTCTGGTGGTTGTTCTCATCCAAACCACCATAATGGGTAAAAGAGAAGTTGTTCCCTCTGTAGTGTTGAGGTTAGAGAGGTTATCCTGTGTGATACAATGGGAAACATCCATTCCTAAGAGACAGTGCTTAAGAAAGTACAAAGGTTTGTTCTCTTTCTTATGTTGTGGCCTCTGGTTCACTGAGCCTTTCGGGCATTAAGAGTGTTCTTTATCCAGTTCATCTTAATAGCAGCCAAAAGAAAAGAATGGTACATGCCTGTAATCCTAGCACTTGGGAGGTGGAGGCAGGAAGATACAGCAGTTCAAGGCTAACTTCAGCTACCTAGAGTGTTGGGGCCAGCAGGAACCACATCATATACTGGTTCGAACAAACAAACAAAATAAAACAGCAGTTGAGTTGGTAGAAACTACAGATGTAAATACCATTGCTGACCTTCCAGAGGTACAATCCATGGAAAAGTGCTCAAGAGAGTCAGAAGTCATGTTTTAGACTTTCTTCCACCTAGGATGGATAAACTTAGAGAAGCTGAAGTGGCTCTCCCTTTGCTTACATCACCTCAGAAGAGAAGCTGTGCATAGAGCAAATGAGCACATTTCCTGCATTAGAACTGATCTCTTCACTGGAGTGAATGATAGCATCCATTGCCAGCCCTGGGTAAAAACTCAGACGCACACCATGCTTTTTTATTTCATGAAGCAAAGATTTCTCCACCAACAGAAGAAAAAAACATGTGTAATGCAACATTTGTAATGTTACAAATGTTTAGTGTTATTTATCACATTCTTGCAGCATTTATCAAAATATTTTTATTTTGAATGAAAAGAAACAATGAAAATACTGAGATAATTAAGACAAAAAAGATAAATCAAAAGGATTAGTAAAATGGGATTTTATATGCCTTTAAGTATTAAAGATACACCTTTGCTATTTAACCTTTAATTCTTTGAGAATTTAACTCATATACACAATGAAATATGATCATATCACCGTGCAATCCCACCCTGTCTCCCCACATATCCCCTCACAGTTTCACTCCGTTCCTCGGTGTAAGTCCGGTCAGCACTCTATGGCTGTGAGGCCATCCTTTGGGGCAGAGATATAGATTGTTCTTTGCTGGAGTTCTGTTGTTTTTATAACTGCTCAAAATTTTAGCAATAATCTTCACAGTAATGGGATGGTGGTGTCATTAATAATGCTTCTTATATCTTACTGGTGAATTATTTCATATAATCAGATCATCCTGCATTGATTAATTGCTTTCTAATCTGGCTAAATTGGTCCCACAAATTTTGGAAATTGCATGTGTTTGGTAGGCCAGCTGTTTAAGCTGTGCTTTCAGAAAAGAGCAAACAAAAGTAGATATTTATTTGCTTCCAAACCATACTGAAGTAGATTTGAATATCAGTGGGTAATTTGTAATCTCAGAAAACCTCAGGCAAAGGTAAATATAAGATGCTTTTGGAGATATGTCAACTTGTTTCCATGTAATAGTCAACATTATACTGGGTAACATTTATTTTATTTCTTTGCTTTGTAATTTCTAAGTTTGGTAAATACTCATAGCAGAGTAAAAAATATTTAATAATAAAAATCAATTACATGAAGTTTTCTACTTCTTTAATTAAAAAAATGTATATTCAGTATTATAGCTATTTTCAGATGTATGTTTCCTTTGATGAATTTATGTCTATTGGACAATATAAAATTTCTCCTCCCTAAATATCAAAACAAAACAAAAAGCCTCTCCCACAAATGCATTTTTAACACAGTCGTGTGCACTGCATTTAGACACACTACATATTCAGGCAAACAGAAAATGAACACTGAAGTGGTCAATGAGAAAGCACTTGTTGCTACCAAATCATTCATGTCTGTGATTTTTATCACGAGCTTGAACATTTCCTCAATTTAAATGACAATATTTAGGTTTTCTCTTCTTTATAACCATTGCAGAACAGTTGGATTCACATCCAGTCTTCTGCAATAATCCTCAGGTTTAGATCAATATAAACACTAGTGTCTAATGTAATTAGAAGTTCAAATGCCATTTCAGCAGCTCAGTGAGTTTCTTTTGTTCACCTCACTTGGATGCTCTGTAGCAGCCCGTGCTCTCCATCCAAGATGCAAGAAGCCTCAAAGAGAAAACTCTTTATTACCTTGACTCTCTTCCAGGTATGTGTAGAACTGAAGATGCCAGAACACAGGTGTCTCTGAGTTTTAGACAGATCTTTCTTAAGACTGTCTACTGAGACTTTTCTTCTTCATGGAGATGAATAATTTTGGTTCTGATCCTGCAGACAAAATTCATGGCCTTGCCCAGGTTGAACAATTATCTATCCCTGTGATATTTCTGTGAAATTTCTTCTCTCCCTGGGCTTTCCCAACAAGTGATTATCAAAGTCGCTAATTTCTATCTCTTCATTTTCAAGCTGCCCTTCTGAGCCTTACCGTATAAATTCTGGCATGTTTATTTTAGAAATTCTTTCATATAATCTAGGCCAAGAACTCTTTCAGATGTAACCAAATACCATACTCCAAGAGGGTAAGAATGGAGAAAACTGGAATAAAGAATGAAAAGAAAACAATGGCATATAAGCTATACACCATGAAATCGCCCTGTGCATCTTACTTCCAGTAAGGATTGTACGCCTCATAATCTCCATGGTAGCAATAGGAAAGACCTGAAACAGCATTTCACAGATTACCAACCTAAGATGCTCTTAGACTCATCTGGGACCTTTTAAGAAAAAACTTCTGTTTCCAGATCCCTCTGGAGGTCTCAGTATGAGAGGATTTTCAAGAACATGAAGAATGATTCTCAAACAGAAGTTACCCTAACCCTAGCCAAATGCATATGTATATACATGCATACATATATATGCATGGAAAGTAAGGGGGATAGGAGAAAAAGGAGGGGGAGAGAAAGAAGAGGAGGAGAGAATTTTAAAAAGCAATTAGGGAAAAAAATTATGAGGTGTTCTCCTCGGCTTAGTGATATAATCTAAACACCTAATAATGGAGCCTGATAGTGATCAATAACTGAAAATTACTTCCTTCCCTTTCCTGGGGACATCTAAAATTTAGGATAGCAGTTACAATGTGAGCAGATTTATTGTTAGATTAGAAAGCATAATTAATTTTAGCTTTTAGATTAAACTTCAAATTTTTCAGCAAGTTGGTATAGAATAATGCAACTTACTTTTAAATAATGCTTTAAGGAAAACATGAGCTCTGCATCTGGGAATTCATTAAATAAACAGAGGTACCAACCTGAGATTACTGGATCAGAAAGTCTGGGAACTGGATCCAGCTGTCTGGCTTTTAACTCGTCCTCTATGTGTGTCTGTCTGCTGTACGCCAAAGTCTAAGAATCATATGGTTACAAGTAAGAAAGCAGGCAACTATACAACCTTCCTGCAATGAGATGATTATAGGATGGATGCTTCAGAGTGTAAGGAGAAAGGAGCTATATGAGTGTGTGCAGAAGAGATAGCAAAACACAAAGCCAAATGAAGGGGTGGCCTATGTTTGCAATAGGGTTTTACCATCAACTTCTGGAGGGTATCTAAAGAGCAATGGTAGTGTGCAATACTCTGGAGTTTCTAGAGTCAGTCTCCTGTAAATACCCCTTCTACCCCACTGACTGTATCTAAGCAGTCATTGCTCCTGTTTGTGTGGGAGCCACCTGCTGTGTCTGACAGCATGTACCCTTCTGACTGTATCCAGCTAGGAAGACAAATGAGCTTCTCCTATCTTTTTTGCTTATCTTTTTATTGAATCATGAGCATGATAAAAATTGGACTGAATAACACTAAAAATACATGTTTAGAATTATGTCTATGTCTAGCTTAAATTTTTCAGTCTTACAAACCATCCCTAAGTGTTCTCCATGTATATATATAAAACAAATCATGAGGTCTCAGAAAGCAGAGAGCAAATCCTAACTGTGGGAATATGCATTTTATGTCATAAATTTAGTCATTTAGAAGCAGCCAAAATCATAAAGATCAGAAAAGAGAAACACCTTCGAAGAAAACTGTGTCTTTTCCTGACACAGGAGAGAAGTTACTCTCCAAACTTAGGAAATAACAGGTAGGGCAGATAGATACTTCACAGAGGAAGAATTATCCTAAAAGCTACATCCCAGCCTTCTGTCTCTCCTTCATGTGGAACATTTCGGCAAATGTAGTTAATCCTAAAGCTGATGGAGATCTACTCCCATGCTACATACACCTTGCATCATTATTCATGGGGCTATATATTCCAACACAAAGAGTTGGAAATAATACAACGTATTATACAAGCCCAATGAGATTTCTAAAAAAATTCTCAAAGTTGGGCAAGGTGGTACATCCCTATAATTCCAGAATTTGGTAGAGTGGAGCAGGAGGATAGTAAGTTCTCTGTCACTCTAAGCTACACAGCAAGAGCGTATCTCAAAAAAATAATAATAATTAAAGGAATTAAAGGAAGTCTCCTATGAGAACCTCACTCACCACTACATTTCAAGTCTGCAGTGTGACCCACAGGCTCATTCACTGAGCTCTTGAATCCTAGACTGGGATATGATTTTAAAGACTGCTAAGCTGTAAAGAGGCAGAACATGGGGCTCAAAGGATGAATCAGAAATTAAGAGCACTCGCTGCTTTTCCAGACCCAAGTTCAGTGCCCAGCGCTCAAGTCATGCAGCTAAGAATCTTTGGCACTTCCAGCTTCAGGAAATCTGGTGCCTTCCCTGGCCTCTGTTGGTAGCTGTACTTATAGTACACATAGCCCTGCACAGAAAAATAATAAACCTTTGAATAAAAAGGAGCTACTCCCAGGTTAGTAGAAGTCTGGCCTTGGATGATTACACTCAATCCTGATTCTAGCCCACTGTGTTTCCTGGTCCATTATGGCATTAGAAGAATTCCAGCACAGGCTATGCATTATCTATTATGGTGGACTGAAGTCCTCCAAAGCCAAAATAAACCTGCCCTCCCTCCAGTTGCTTCTGCCAAGCAGGTGGTAACAGCTATACAAGCATAACTAATATCTCCACTGTGAGACAAATCCCTAAGTTTAGACAAGAATGCAAGACTCTCTGAATCCTCCAACCCAATTAGGATTTAAATTCATAGTATTGATGGCAGATACCTTCTCCAGAGGAGAGAGGGCCTAGAGGGAATAGCACCAATAGAACCTCCCTTATTTGTTACAGAACCGAAGGTCTGGGAATCCATGTGATACTTGGCCTTCTCTGCCTCCATCATTAGCACAGCAGGACAATCATTATCTTCTCCACTGCTTTCCCTCTGTGTGATATCTGGTAGGAAGAATATGGAGCTGATTGCTGATGCTCTGGATGGGTTCCAGGAGCATTACGAGGAGCCAGGAGCATTGCTAGATCACTGACTTGGTTGTTTATCGTGCCCTACAGTCCCATGCAGATGGACTGAGATTTTGACCAAGTCACTGGTGACAAATTAGGGCATAAAATAACACTCAGGAGATCATGTTATATAGCCACTCACTTGTGTTGAAAATACTGATTCGAGAAAATGAGACACTTTAGAAACATCACTTATGTATAAGGAGCTTACACTCATCCGTTGTGGACTTTTTAAGAAAAAAATCATGCAGAGTGACCAGAATTATAATCATAAAACTATGCTCATTGTTATTGTTTCTAGGACATTTTTATTTGTGTAACAAGTAAGGCAATCTTAATAGTTTTTATTTGAATTTTCAAAATGTTTTAAATATCAGTCTTGATAGTAGTTTAGATTTAACATCATCTCTGGTAAGGAAATTTTAGAAATCTGGTTTCTAAAATCCTTTTTTAAATTATACAAACGCACGCTGGCTCCATTCCAATAAGCAGAGCTGGAAGCAGCTGTTGGTAAAAGCTGTTGGTGAGCGCTGTCCCTCTTTTCCTCTGCTTCTTAGCTGAGCTACTTCTCCTTTCTGTTGAAATCACCCTCCTGGACTTCCTCTGCTGCTCAAATAGGACACAGAGTTGGCACACCTCAGCTCAGTTCCTCAAATGCAAATTGAAGAGTGCACGGTATATGTAACACATTCCTCGCTTTAACTCGGCGTGAGCTTTCCCAGACCGTAAATGATCCACTGATAACTGGAGTCTACTTCTGGGAACTGCTGGCTCATTTGACTAGGCCCCCTTTGGTGTCAGCTCTGTTCAAATTTCAGTATGAAGGTCAGGCAGCATCAATTCCTTCATGGCCTAGTGGTTAGTTATTTTCACCTTGACTTGTTGACACTCATTCCACTTAATATAAATACAAATACATGAAAACATGGTACCCCACAACTGATAAGCATGAATCTACTTGTTTTTATAAGAATGCTGCAATTATAGGTTATTACCTACATAGATAAGACAATCCACACAGGGACATGCTGGGGTCTTGGTGGTAGAAGCAACAACAGCTCAAAAAATGGAGTCCCTTCATCACAGAGAAGGAGGAAATAGAGAATGTTCCATCAAAGATCTGAAGATTAGGGTTTTTTTAGATGAATCTTCAATTTAAATGGTTTTAAAGTAAGATAAGGTGCTACCAAGAAAGGAAAGATGTCATATGAAATCAGATTTGAGGACATCCCCAGTGCAGAAGACTGAGAAAATAGCTGTCTGACCTCTGATGAGCTGGCGAAGTGCACACCTATCAGGTGTGAAGCTCTGAGTTCTATCCGGAGCCCTGAATGACCTGGGCATGCTAGCACAAGCCTCTCATCTCAGCACTTAGGAGGTAGAGGTAGGAGGCCATCCTTGTCTACATAACAAGTTCTAAGCCAGCCTGAGCTACGTGAGACCACATCTCAAAAGAAAAAATGAAGGTTAGTTGAAAACAGTATTCCAGAAGTTTTGTTGGTGAAATTAAATTCTTACTGAAGATCTATAAAATAGACACTTGAACTTCCTACTTTACACCTGAGGAAATTGAAACACATGAGATAAGGTAATTCAGCACATATGGGACACACAGAGAAGGTTATGAATTCAGCATCGATGCTGCTCTCACATCGGTCACATGGTGGCACATCTGTGAGCCACCTGCCCTGAACAGACAGCTCAGCGAGGACTGGTACACTGCTGTTTAGCTTGAGGAAACTGAGATATTTGCACAAGAGCACTTTCTTGCATGTAAACTCAGAGGAGTTGACTCCATACAGCGCTGTTGTGCAGAGATGTCGGTGACCCTCTCGCCTCACCTTGTAAGTGCTGGGAATACAGGTGGGCACCATCATGCTTGAGTTGTGTTGCTAAACAACCAGCATTTCATTCTTGCCAAGCAAGTAATCCACCAACTGAGCTGAGTTCCCAGTTAGTGTTTTAGAGATTCTAAGTAGCTGTATTTTAAGAATGTCTTTCAGTGGAAGAAGTCTTTTTATTTATTGACATTATAATATAATTAATCATTTCACACTTCCCTTTCCTCCACCTAAGCCCTTCCATGTGCAGCATGCATCCTTCTGCTCCCTTTCAAATTCATGGTCTGTTTTCCCTTAATTGGTGTTTCGTGAGTATATGTGATTGTGTGTGCATGTGTGTGTGTGTGTGTGTGTACTCCTAAACACAACCTGCTCATGCAAATATGTTACTTGTATGTATGTTTTCAGTGCTCACCAGTTGGCATTGGAAAATTAATCGGTGTGCAATTCCCTGGTGAAGACTATTTCTCCTGCTCTCAGTATTATAGTTCACTTTTGGGGTTGAGCCTTTTGGGCCCTCTCCCTTTCTGTGTTAGCATATCCTCTGGCATGGTCCTTGTTCAGATCATGTTAGGCAGCCATGTTACTTAGACTTCTTGGTTGTGGCTTCTGATATTTCTAGGTGACTGCTTAAAGATAACTTGTGTATCTGTTAACAATCCAAAACTACCACAGAGGGAATGAGTGTGGGGTTGAGGGAGAGAATACTTGCTTAGTATGTGTCAGGACAGGAGGAGAGTACGGAAGAGAGGAAAGAAAAAGAGGAGGAGAGAAGTAGAGTCATAGAGGAGCGGGAGAGGAAAAGACAGGAAGGTATGGAAGGAAAGACCTTCCCAGAGAGAAGCCAGCGGGGATAGAAATGACATACTAAAAATACTGAAGAAAAATCTTAGCATAATGATGGCAGTTTGAACACAAGGTCTGCAGTACATGAAAGGTTCAAAGATAAAAGTGAGGAATTTACCCAGAGACTGCGAGGATCTTATGAAATGAGATCTTTAAAAAGGAAACCCCATTATGGCTTCCACTGAAAGAGATGAAAGAAAGGGTGAGAGGCTTTGGGGAGTCAGATGGAAACCTGATACAGGGGAAAATTACCAGGAATCTACATGAATGACCCCAACTAAGACTTCTAGCAATAGTGGAGAGGGTGCCTGAACTGACCAACTCCTGTGATCAGATTGGTGACTACCCTAAATGTCATCAGAGAGCTTTGATCCAGTAACTAAGAGAAACAGCTATAGAGATCCACAGTCAAACATTAGGCTGAGTCCAGGGAATCCTGCAGAAGACAGGGAGGAAGGATTATAGGAGCTAGAGGGGTCAAGGACATACAAGAAACCCCACAAAAACTACTAATATATGACTCATAGGAACTGACAAAAGTCTGAACCAATAACCAGGAAGCTTAACGTGGAACTGGCCTAAGCCCTCTACAGATGATTGACAGTTGTACAGCTTGGTCTGTGTGTGGGACTCCTAGCAATGGGAGCAGGGTTGGCCCTCGTGCTTTGGCCAGCTCTTGGGAACCTATTCCTCATACTGGATAACCTTGGCCGCCTCAATACAAGGAAGGAGCTTAGTCTTACTGCAACTTGATACCCGTCATGCATAGTTTGATACTCACAGGAGGTCTGCCCCTTTCTTAACAGAAACAGAGGAGGAGGGGATTGCGGGCAGGGGGTGGGACAGAGGTGAATAGGGGAAGGACTGGGAGGAGAGGAGGGAGGGGAAACTGTGGTTGGGATGTAAAACAAATAAATAATTTCTTTTGAAAAGGGAAAAGGCATCTTGGAGATGAGATGCAGGGATAGGCAAGCATCCCAATGCGCATTGTCAGTAGCTAGTGTGCTACTGGAGAAGCGGGGCCACAAGTCGAAGATCAACATTAAGGTAGCTAAAGTCAAGAACAACTGAGGGGTTCATGCGCAAAGCTCACAGGGAAAGTGGAGGAGAAACGGTGGCCTCACATGGAAAGTTGGCAGAGGAGCGGCAGCCTTAGCAAAGAAGTGTGAGGTCCAGTTTATTCCAGTTCATTTCATATTACTTGCCAAATAACCACTGTATGGGTGTTCTGTGGGAAGGCCACCTCCTTCTCTGTCTCAGAAAAACGCACTGATTTGCATTTTTGCATTCATAATGAAAATTTATATCTATTAAGTTCTACTCACCAGGGCCAGTGAGAAAAATCAAGACAGTTGTTCTTTTGCACAGAAGACATTTGCATGTTTGAAAACAACTGTGAGGCCGTCTCAGCTTTTCCTGCCTTTCCTCCTCTGAGATGTTACGCATGGGGATTTATCTTATTTGGCTCACAATTACTATAACCACATTGTAAAAGGTCGTCCATTAGACCTATAATTTTGAGATACAATAGAGTCTTAGATATGAATTTAGATAGATTGAATTCTAAATTCTCTATCATTTTGCATCCTCTAGACTCCAAAATCCCAACATTTTCAGGTCTCTTCGTAAGTGTCACTATTTCAATTGCTATAATCATTGTATGTACCTTCTGATTCTAGGTTTCCCAGCTTCAAGAATAGGGATATAGGTGCGGAATGACATAAGCAAAGAGGAAGAACATTCCAAGGAGGAAAATTGGTGAGGAGTGCAGGAGCTCTTAGAGAGGAGAGAGGTTGGGGAAGGAGAGAATATGGCTGTGGGTCCTTGGGTTTAGCTAAAGCGAGACTGTGGGCATCTTAGTAGAAATACAGTCACAATAGCGAAGACAACTGAGGAAATATCGGCCTGTCTGACATGACAGCTCTTTGAGGTAACATGTGACAGGCTCCTATACTCAGCAGAGACTTAGAAAATTACATTGCTTTTATTTTTACAAAAGATTTAAAAGCAAAAAGCACATAAAGCCTTTCATTACAGTACCTAGAAGCAATTTCTGTTGATTTTACTGATTATATGTTAACAGTAGTGCCTTGCTTTATGAAGATGTTTATATTTTATAGTATTTTCTCAGCTCTCTCAGGCATCCCAATAGTCCTGTAAGATTTTACAAATGAGAAAAATCAATTCTAAAAACTGGTCTTAAGCTGTCCATTAGAGCAAACTGTAAAACTAAGCTCGGTTACAAATGTCCCTACAAGAGCCCAAATCTTCACGCTCACCTTGCTTTCTTTGAACCAGGATTTTGTCATGGTTGGCTCAAGGATTCAAATACATTGTCTTCTAATCGACCTGTCTGGAGTCAGAATTCACAACCTTGTCTCTGTGAATGTGCAGTGTAGCTATCTATTGCTAAAAGCATTCAGAACTGAAATCTTGAAAGTGGTGCCATATATAAGCCAAATGCATAGAAGTAATAGTAATGATACTAGGATCCCATAGCTAGGCATAATAGAAGTAAGAGTTCAAAATCATGCAAAAATCATATATGCTTTAAATAAATAAGTAGGCAGAGATTCGTGTACCTGCTATGGGTCAAGATTTGTGAGGCTCTTATTTAATTTTCATAGCTCATTAAGCATTATTTTTAACTTATCTTTTCAAATGAGGAAACTGAGAATTTCCCTAACTTAATTGAATAAAGACTAAGGTCATCCAGATCCAATTTACTTCTGAAACTAAGGACCGAATAATTCTGTATACTGTTTTTTCCTATAACTGTGTAAAACAAGTACAATAGAAAGAATAAAACTATCCATGAGAATATCCTGCATATGCGCTACTTCTACCACCGACTCTCCTCGTGCCTTGTGAGCTCCAGGCTACCACGCTCACATTTTCCCATATTACAGTAACTATGAGACAGTTTCATTTGCGGACCTACGCAGAGTCAATCTGGGCTAGAGTCCTCACTCTGTATCACCTGAAGTACAGGAGCACTGCTTTCTGTGCCCTTCCTATTCTGTGCCATTCCACCTTCCCTGTAGGGTGGAGACAGTGACATGTGCTACCCACCTCAGGATTCCGCTCCATACTAAATGCTGCCAAGTCACACCACAGTGTTAGAAGCATTTACTATAAACCCCTGCCCTCTCATCTTCCCAGGGACCTCAAGGCTGAGGCACAGTCTTACATCCATGCTTGGTTAGCTTCCCATCACTTTCTCCAGGCAGCCTTCTCTAACTCTACAGCCTGTGGAAGGCCTTCACCCTAGGTCTTCCTCCTTATGTTGAGTGTGCAGTCATGGTGTATCCTCCGTAGCAAGAGCAAACTGAACCCCTCACGCTACCTCCCCCACCTTCTCCTCTCTCCCTGCCATTTTCTACTCTAGTTCTTGCTCTCAGGTGTCTGTGTCCATCCCATGGATTCTTGCACTCATCCAAAGATGTTTCTATCCCCTCTTTCTCAATACTTTGGGTTTTTAATGGCTGCTCTTTAATAACCGAGCCTTTCCTTGTCTGTAGTTTAATGTCTAATTCTTTGTGGCACCTCCATCCTGCACAAAGTTTTCCTGCTAAAGATAAGACTAAATAAAACCAAAAAAAGAGAGAGACCTTTCTCAAGCCTCTTCTCTCCCTGCTGCGTACCCTGGAGTGGAGCCGGGGACAGAGGTGCCTTATCCCTTCAGGGAGAAGTTTATCCTTCAGTCATTTGCTTCAGCACTGCAACCTCAACTCTGCCTCACTGCTTTGCTTTGCATTATGCTTCTAGCCAAGAATATTTCCAATACCCCTTTGGCTTAGGAAACCCAGTGTACGGATGTTGATCAGACGGCTCAGCAGGCAATGTGCCTGCTGTCAAGCCTGATAGCCTGAGTGGAGTGCCTGGGACACACAGGTGCATGCACACGTGCACAGACACACTAATTAATCAATCAATACATAAAGCATACTTTCATAAATTAGAAAAATAAGTTAATAAATAAATACTAAGCTTTTAATGATTAGGCTTGAACTTATCCAAGTCTATCCTAGTCTAGACTTAAAAAGATTTGACAAAACAAAGTATAAAATTGGCATGTTAACACCTAGGTTAACTATAAAGTTAATGAACTTAAACTTTGTTACACAACCATTGCAATCCTCACAGATAACTTTAAATGTTTTTTCAATTTATCAAAAAAAAGTTCTGACTGAGACAAGAGGCCTTGGCAAGAGGGTAGATGCAAGGTAGACATCATTTTAAGATATTTAAGGACCAAGGCATCCAAATGGCTCAACAGATAGAGGTACTTGCTGCCAAGACCAGCAGCCTGAATTCAATCCCACAGTCCCACATTGTAGAAGGAAGATTCTAACTCCCACAAACTTGCCTGTAACCTCCACAGGAAGGCATGGTGCAGGTTGACCCTCCCCCCCCACACACAAACACACAACTCACACACACACGCTAATAATAATAGTAATTATAATACTATTCATAGGGGTGACTTTTAAAATTTTAAAGACACATAAAACCAAAAATATTGGCTGCTTTCCTTTCAACTCAAACACTAAAGCAATGAAGGGAAGCGGATGTTGTACACAGAAAAATTTCTAAAATGCAGTTTGGCCCATAGCGTCAGTGTCTTTTTTATACATAAGATTATAAGGATGTATTCATTAATTCAAGTCTTGTGTATAAAAAGAATCTCAATATGCACTGACTGGATTGTAAACAGACACGAAAGTGTCAAGCGAGCTTCTGAGTTGTGCTTGTTCTCCACTCTGAATGTCAGATAACGTGAGTCAAGAAGAGCTCATAGAATCAGTGATTCCCCAGGCTTCAAGCTCCCACCAGATAAAAATATCTCACAGTACAAACATTTTACAGTGGAATTTTATTATCATATTGACTTAATTTGCTTTACACAATTATTCTCTACGGAAAAGTCTTCATTGCCGTGTTTTCATCTATAATGTAGCAATGATGATTTGTGAGAAGTACATCAATTTTAAAACTGTTTAATTATTTCTTTAATGGCACTATTACATTATTTTTTATTTTTATTAGAGGATTGAAGTCTATATTTTGCTCTTAAATTTTTTCAGAACAATCTAAACATAGCTTGAGAAGACTCTTGGGGTTCAACTGGAACTGGATAATTTAGAAAAAGTTCAAAATACTAAAACCATGCAAATGTACATTGTGTAAAATGGAAAGGAAATGAATCAAGCTTTTGATTTTCCCTGTGGGAAATAACTTTAATTTTATGAGAAAAGGCTATTGCCGGCTTACTTCAGGGAAAGATTTTAACTGATTTTTCTAAAAAGAGAGACATTTTAAGACAGGAAGTTGGACCAAAATCAGCAAGCTGGCAAGGTCATGGTGACTCAGTAATCAGTGAGGTCTTTGTTTAAAGCTACTTATGAATAAATTCCTTTTTTCGTGTCAGGAAAAGTTGGAGCCTGAGTCTTTGGGCAGCTGTAGAGCATTTGACACAATGTTTCCTTTTCCATGAGGAATTATCAAATGGCATTAACTCCTACATTTTCTTTTTCAAGTAAGAACTTTGGTTTACAGAAAGGGTGAGATTTAATACCACACCATGAGATTTCATCTGCATTGTGATTTTTTTTACTTCTATTTTTACTCTTTCCCTAAATTCACTGGTTATTTGAAGAAAGGGATTAGGATGACTCATCTATAGGGCATACTTTGTTATTGCTGCTGTACGCTGTTCTTGACACCAAAAATCCATGAACACATTAAGGTAGGGGACTGCAATCTTTGTCTCAAAACATCTACATTAAACTGTTCTAGGGGGCTGAGGAAGTGGATCCCTGGTAAGAGTACTCATTGCTGTTGCAAAGGACCTGGTTTCCATACTCAACACTGATGGATTCTTACCCCAGACAGAATAACAACATGAAGGGTACAAACAACACTGGTAGGGATGGAGACCCTATTCACTGCTGGTGGAAGTTAAACTAATATCTTCACTGTGGACATCAGTACGAAGAAGGCTCAGGAAACTAAACTTGGGACTACCGCATGAACCAACTTTACCACTCCTCCACATCATACCACAGAGATACATCTGTGTTTATTACTGCTCTACTCATAGTAGGTAAGAAATCAACCAGTCCAAATGCCCATAAACAGATGAAGTGATAAAGAAAATATGGTACATATGCACAGTCAATTTTTCAGCCATAAAGAAAATTAATCATAACATTTTCAAGGAAAATGGATGGAACTGATATGTATTGTTGAGCAAAAAAAATGCTGAGAAACAGAAAAGCAAACGGCACAGTTTTTCTCTGATACATGGATCGTAGATCTTAATCTGTATGGAAAACATGTGAATGTTCTATACATGGAAGAGAGTGTACATCATAAAACTAGACAGGGGACATGAGAGTGGAGAGAAAGATCTTAGAATAAAGAGGGAAAGAAGCCTAAAGGACATGTGTGACGTGAAAGCAGAAGGAGGTATTGTAGGATAACAAATGGGACCAGCAGGAGAAGAAGAGATGGGAAACTGGAGATGGGCAGGGGATTCACAAGAGATCAGCAAGAACAATGGAAGAAATCATACTCAAACTCTTCCTTTGTATACTAACTTTAAATGACTAATCTGGAGGACAGGACAGTATCACTTCCTGTGCTCTGTGCTTTCTTATTCTCTGTGATTTCAGTGGCTACAAAAATAAAATTATGATCAAATTCTGCACAATGGAAATCGTGTTTTCCTTCACTGGATGCTCTTTTGTTTGGTTTTGGTTTTGATTATTTTTGAGATCGTAACTTAATTATATTTCTCCCTTTCCCTGGCCTCTCTCTGAAGCTTCCCGTAGACCCCTCCCCTCTCTCCTTCAAATACGTGGTCTCTTTTGTTATTCCATGCATATGTGTATTTGTATATACATGTATATTCCTAAATATAAATATAACCTGATGAGTTCAAGGATGACAATAGGCATAACAAACTGGATGGAGAGAAGCCATTAGGCCTAAACCACACACACACACACACACACACACACACAACTATAGGCAAGTGATGGAAGTTGGGAGCGAGAGGTCCTCCTCCACAGAGAAAAGCACACCAATTGGTTGTCCATTATCAAATGGTCAGCCCTGAGAACATACATACAAGTAACACTGGCTGTTTTTATAGGATGGCATGTTAACTATTCAGCACCCAGGAAGCCCTAAGCTGTGTGTGATACTGCTTATCCCACGTCAGTGTGGGACAAAGAATAGCAGGCCCAGTTTCTATGCCCTAGGTCTGGATAAAGGAGACGTTATTAGACTAGACATTAAAAATGGGCACTCAGAAAAATTTTCATTTCCCTCCACATTGCTGGCTTTTTATGTAAGATATCCCAGCTGACATTTAACTTTCTAACTCAGCTAAGAAAAAGGGGGTGGTGACCGTGAACTTGTTCTCATCCACACAATGCCTACCCCAAGGTACAGGAGTCAGTGCTCATTGGCTTTGTTTTTACCTAAGAAATAAATACAAAAGACGCATGTACTCTGCCATCCATCTTTCTTTTTAAGGCTGATAGATCATAGGGTTTCGGTTCCTCTAACTTCCTGCACGAGCTATGTGAGCAACTGCCTCACTTCCTCTGGCTCTCCAGGGAGACAGTGTAATTTAAGAGTAGATTTTTAATCCTCTCCTTACAACTCCTGCTTCTGGAGACTAGTGTGCACACCTCTGAGGAAGTAGAAGACACTGATTTATGTGTTCTTCCAGCCTGCCACTGGGTCATTTTGCAGATTTAAAAGGTCTTTAAATATTATAGTCACTGCTTGTATTTTGAATAACTACATACCAACATTTCTACTGAAGTTTAGTAACCACTCTCAACAGTGGGGTAAATTATAAAATTATTGAAGGTCTAAGAATTTTTTCTGTTCTATGTATATGATTCAGGTACATATGTATGCATGCATATTCATGTGTGTGAATTCAGGCACATGTGTGCAGTACACATGTGGATGTCAGAAGACCTCAGTCCTCACCTTTACCTTGTTTGGCACAGGGAACCTTAGCTGTTGGCCACAGCTGCCCCACATACTTCCTAGGATGTCCCTTTCTCTGCTTTCCCATCTTGCCCTAGCTGGGGTTACAGGCTCACTATCACTCCCAGTTCTATATGGGTCCTGGGGTTTCCAACTGAAGTCCTAGAGGGCAAGGACCTTCTTTGGTGAGCCATCTCTCCTGCCAAGGGCCAAGTTTTTACTTCACTTCTTAGCATAATAAAAGGTCTGTCTCATTCAAGGAGAAAACTTTCTAAAATATGAAAATGAGAGTAATGTAAACTTAAAAGACTGTAACTATGTAACTGGGATTCAGTTTAACCCAGAAATTAATAGAACTCTAAATTTATAGATAGAAATGTTAACATTTTCAAACAATAGGATTTACCGCACTAGAATTTTATGGGAGCAGGAATTTTTGGGAGTTTTATATGACGATAATTATTGACAGTTCATTGTGACCTAACCGAAGGTTTTCTTGGTGATACATTCAGACCCAACTTTCAATATCAACCTTATAATTGTATTTCACTTTAAAGGTTTTCAAAATTCTTCCATAGTAGTAATATCCCGTACTTGTAAATTATGCAATGTGACCCTGTAATTGTGGCCAAAAAATTGAGTGATGTCATAAAACTATACCATTCTTTGTATTGTTGTCTTCAGTCTCTCTCTCTCTCTCTCTCTCTCTCTCTCTCTCTCTCTCTCTCTCT
>LOJH01002914.1:0-19007 GCA_001685095.1 Ellobius talpinus
AAAAGGTACTGAGCCATGTGGCTAACATAAATAAGAACAATGGGTTAATATAAGTTACAAGAGTTAACAAGAAGCCTGAGCATTAGCCAGGCCAATTAGTTTATAATTAATGCAGACTCTCTGTGTGATTTTCTTTGGGGCTTACCAGCTGTGGGAACTGGACAGGACGGAAACCCCAACCAGCAGGCCTTCATGTTACACCAACCCCCTGGGACCATGTAACTTATAAACTTCTTTCTTAAGGGACCTAAAAATAAATGACATCACACACTGGTGTGTCAGGTGGTGTGGCTGTGAGGGATGCCTGGACAGGTTCTCCAAAATGTCACTTTCGCTCTTTGTAGCTCCTCTTCCTCAACTGTCAAACAGAAGCGCTAATCACCTCCCTGCCTTGCTCCCAGGGTCATTAGGATGATTGGACAAGACAAGGGACAGAAAAGTGCTGTGCGTAGCAGAAAACTCGGGGGGAAGAACTGAAGCCACATGTCCAGTTCAGCCCCACCTGCCACAACTCTCATCCCTTGCTTCCTTATTGTTAAAAAAAATCACCTTTTCCTTCCCAAGCAATGAGGAAAAGTGCCAAGAGGAGTTTCACACCCACCATTGATGGCTTAGCCAGCCCGTCCCCTCCTCCAGTCCCTTCTCCACTCACAGAACCACACATTCTGTGTCTCACCTGCGGACCAGAGACCACACTTGGCTAAAGATAGCTATGGATATGGCCCCATACAAAATCCTAAATTTATTTGAAAAAAGTGTGCGGTGTGTGTGAGTGAATGAGTGTGTCTTGAGTGAACTTTGCAGATGAAAACATGGTGCTAGGCTGGACACACCTGAGGTCCAGACCATGTGCATACACAATCGTCTCCCAGGAAGGCAAGGGTTTTCACTCAAACAGCCACAGCTATCCCTTCCCTCGCCAATTATTTTAGGAAGCAGTACTGGTTTGTTTTAAATGTATATTATATGTATTTATTTTGTCTGCCTGTGGGGGTACCTGTGCACATATACAACACACATGTGAAAGTCATCTCACAAGGAGTCAGTTCTCTCCTTCCACCGAGTAGGCCCTAGGGACTGAACTTGTGTGGTCAGGTAGGTGACCAGGTGCTTTTGCCTGTTGGACCATCTCACCAACTCTGAGAAAGGCCACTTGAACCATTTTTATAGATGAGATTCAAGAGATAGACATCTGGGAGAAAGGAATAACGATCTCACATCGATCACAAACACTGACAAGGCAAACACAGGAACTGCTGCATCTCACTAGAATAATGCCAAGCCGAGGGCGGGGAAGCAGAGCTTGGCCTGATTCATAGCACCTGGAGCAGGTCCTCATTAGCTAAGTCACTAAGCTCCTTGTTCAGATGTGTCAACTGTCACAGGTGACTGAGGGGGCTGGAAAACCCCGCAGCATCAGCAGTTCCCAGTTCTGCTCCTCAGCCTCAGCCTCCGCCACCGTGTCCTCCATCCTCCTTCGTGACTTCACCTGGATGCTCCACAGGCCTGAGCCCATCTTCTACCCATGCTGGAAGGCAGAAATCTGAGATGGAGTGTGAGAGGGCTGGCCAGGAAATGTGGTCCTGCCTACCCTCTCTCAGAGGCTTCCGCTGCACATACAGGCTTCTCCCACAGATCTCCGGCATTTTAAAGGAAATATTTACTCTCACTTGGACCAAGAATGGAGGAAGGAACTGAGACTCTGAGGGAACATGCCTAAGGGGAGCTGGAGTTAGAACTCCTACTTGGGAACACAGAGCCAGAGTCTGAACCCTTAGATTTGATAACCCAGCTTGGGTCTGAGGTAGAAAGACGGAGAGCTCTCCTGGGGCAATGGGCACTCAAAAGCATAGGCATGGCTGAGTCAGACAGGAGAGGGGCAGAAACTCCTCCTTGGGGAAAACTGGAGCTCAGGATCAGAAGCCCTGACTGGGAAAGCGGAGGCTTAAGACATGGCTTACAAAGGTGACAAGGACCTTGAACCTCATCTTCAGCATCTCAGTGTAAGCTCCCAAGAGGCAGGGGTCAAAAGTTGAAGTCAGACTAAGGACTTCAAGGAGGAAGTGAGGTAATGAGAGGAGCCTGGTGGCTGAATCCTATGTAACCCAGGCTCATTTTGTTACTACACACACACACACACACACACACTTCTCTCTTTAAATTTGTTTGCATGTTGTTATATTGTTCATCTATACACACATGTGAGGTTGTACGTATGTATGCATGTATGCGTGGAGGCCAGAGATTGGCACTGGGTGTTTTCCTCAATTGCTTATCACATTGTGTTTTGAGGCAAAGTCTCTCCCTGGACCTGGAACTCTGATTCTGCTAGGCTGGCTAACCAGATAGTCTGAGGTCTCTGCCTGCCTTTGCCTCTTCAAGCTAGCATTGCAGACAAATGTGTACTGCTGCATCTGCCTGCCTCGTAGGTATTGGGGATCCAAACTCGGGTCTTTCATACTTTCATGACAAGCACTTTACCCACTGAGTTATTTTCCCAGCCCCAAGACATAAGCTTTCTGCTCCATCCCTAGCCCATCCTCTGACTGCAGACCAGAATGCATGGGGAAGTTGCAGAATCCCCAAGCGAGAGGAGAGCTGTGGAGGTGCAGGCATGGCCTAGAGGCTGAGCGCTCTAACCCTCTAGCCCAAAGACTTCCAGCCACCCGACTCACTCATTCTTTCCACCACATAGGCCACACCCAATTCAGCACCATCTCTGAGCCGGAGAGCCTTCTAACCACCCCCTCATCCTGGAGTGTCTTCCTCCTCCATCTGTTACCCTCACTCATTTCCACCACTGTTAAAATGTTCAATGGCTCTCCATTCCCTTCAGGGTGAAGCCAAAGGGCTGGAGAGATAGCTCACTCGGTAAAGTGCTTTCTATGCAAGTCCAGGAGCCTGAGTTCAATCCCTAGAATATGATTTTTTGGTTTTTTGTTGTTGTTTTTTTAAGCCAGATATGGTCGCCTATGTTTGTAATCCCAGCTATGGAAAGACAGAGTCAAGCAGATCCTGGGGCTTCCAGGCTGGCTAGCACGCATGCTTGGTGAGTATTAGGCCAGTGAAATGACCCTGTCTCAAAAACCAACGTTGCTGGCACCTGAAGAATGGTACTCAAGATTGGCCTCTGGCCTAGAGCCCTGGCCCTGCCACCGCACACACTAACGACGAAGTCCAATCCAGCATCCTCGCCACCACCTGGTGCCTGCTATCATCCTGCCAAGTTCCTTCTCAGGCATCCCACTCGCTAGGCTCCTTGAATTTAAACATTGACCACGTTGCACTTCCTTCAGGTTCTCAGGAGCCCAGGTTCTCTTTCACAGCTGAACTGTTCCAAGTGCGCTTTCTGCCTGCCCCAAACAGTCTCACACTTTCTGGCTCTCTTTACCTCTCCCCGCTGCCCCCGTACCTGCCTGGTTACCCTGTCCATCCCATGGAAAGCCGGCTATGATGCCCTGGCTTGGGCCCCTCCTTTCCTTGGGATTCCCATAGCTCCCGGCACTCAGCCTCCTTGAGCTTGTCACAGTGTCCAGCCTTGGGCCTCTTTACCTGAGTACTCCCCACTCTCTGACACACACACTATTGGGCTTCTCAAGCATTGAGGTCAATCACAAAAACTTCCCAATATTTGACAATGTTTGATCTACAAAATGGCCAATTTCACATGATTCAACTGAACACAAGGACCGTAAATACTTTGCTGCCTGTTCGAGTCCAGTATTCTATGCAAGGTCCACAGCACAGGGGTGCATCAGTAAGCATCTATCATTTTTGGTGTGATGCCAACATGAGGGCTTCATACCTCAAGATCCACAGGAAACTCTTTAGTGATCAAACTAGGGGAGTCTGAGAAAGCATCTCCTGTGCCATCAGAAGCAGGTGCATCTACTTGGCACTGGCCACAAACACCAGAAGACCTATTGTCTTCCTGGGCTAACTTAGTCTCCAGCTTTCACCAGCCCAAGATAGACTCCAGTTAGGTCTGTGGCGTGTTCTCAAGCTGGGTTGTCTAGGGTCAAACCGAAGACCCCCAGTACACAGCCCCCTGTCTCAGGTAGGCTATGTGTCACCTCTTCTTTGCACCTACCCTTCCTGGGGCATCCCGACCGAGGAAGGGCACACAAGCAGTAAGAGGGTGGTTTGCAGTGACAGCCCCAGGGAACTGTGCTTCCTTTAGATCTGGGGGAGAAAGAAAGAACCGATGTTTGAGAAAATTATGTTTGGCAGTGTTGTCAAGTAAGAGAACAGAGCCACTTTTAAAGTTTTGTAGTAGTTTAAGACCAAGGCCCCTGGAAGTCTGAACTTGGTGACGGCCTTGACAGTGAACCAGAGAGACTTTTCTCAGACAGACATATCAGGTGTCTACATTGGCTACAGACAGTCGGAGCTGAGGGGGATGGGAAGCCAAAATAGAACCTGGGAAAAGGAAGAAGTTGAATTGATAGCAGAATGGCAGGGATTTTATCGGTCCTGGAAGAAGATAAAAAAGAAGAAGAAGAAGGAAAAGAGAGCAGATAGCCAGAGATAAGAGGCAAATGGAGAAAGAAAGGGAAGACAGAGAAGCACAGAAATGCAGGTGAGCCCATAGGAGCCTGTTTTGTGGAGTAGCCAGATAGCCAAAGATGAGAGGCAGATGGAGAAAGAAAGGGAAGACAGAGAAGCACAGAAATGCAGGTGAGCCCATAGGAGGCTGTTTTGTGGAGTAGCTACAGGGCAGAAAACAGTTGGTAACCAGAGGCCAAGCCGGTACTGCAAGAAGTTCCATTCCTGCTGGGTGCTGGAGGGAGCCTGGAACCCTGATGCACCTGACTTAATCCCAGAGCTTACTCCTAGAGAACAATCCGGAGGTTGGCTGGAGCTAGACTCTAGCCTGAGCATTGTACAGGCTGTTCTGAGCACTGTGCCTCCTCTCCCCAACCAAGGAAGCTAGGGTGTGCCATGAGGACTCTTGGGGAGGCCCTTCCCTTTTGGTTACGAGCCTCTCTCTCCAGGACCCTCGTCTCCTGGCTCACCTTTCTACCAGCTCAGGGGAGCTCCGGGGTGGGGGGGGCGCTCTGCTTTGGAGGGAAAGATGCTTCTTTCCTTCATGTTTGGAAAGTGTAGCTCCTGCTAGTGATTGGTGTTAGTAGGCCTTTACTCCCAGGAAGGCAACAGAAAGGGTCCTCCAGCCTAGGCAACACAGACAAAAAGAAGCTTGTCTATGCAGGTCAGATGTAGCCACTAACCATCTGAACTCTAGCATCTAACCCAGAAAGACTGCTGTCTGGGATCAGAGGACAATACTCCATGAGAAATCAGCCAGATATAAGAGCAGAGCAAGCAGGGTGCGTGTTCTTTGCCTTCCAAAGAATGATCTACAGCAGCCATGCTTTGGTTTTTGAATGTGTGAATGTATTAAGTATATAGCAAGCAAAAGTGAGAGAACAAATAGCAAGGAGCAAATGGAAGCAACAAATAGCAAAGCACCATCAAATCGGGCACTCCAAACATCCCCAGAGACCAACGGGAGAGGCTGAGGCAGTCAGTTCCCAGTTGAGCTTTCTTGCCATGGATGAGCTTCTAGCTTCCCATTCCCCTGTAGTCAGTTATACCATGGGATAAATAGTAGTAATCTCTGACAGAAATGGTTTATCTTCTAGCCCATTTTAAGGACACACACAATAAAATGTGTCCTTAAATGTTTTTGTTCTTGGATTATCTGTTCTTTTCCTCCTTGTCTCAGAGTTAGTGGGGCCAGCCTATCCCTAGATAAGGAGTCTTGGAGAATACTAAAGCAAGCACACTTGGCTCTGAAATGGTGGTACCCAGAACCACCTTCTCGGCGAACCCTTACAATGCACAACACTTTAGCAACACAGTGTATATTTCAGTGTTAGACACAGAGAGAAAAAAGAAGACATAGGTGAACCACGTGTCCTTGGTTTGGAGCAGGCAGCTGCCAACATCAGCATTGATATCTGGGCTACAGCCACCAGAGAAAACCTCAGCTGACAACTTGGGAGAGGCAGCTTCCAGGAAAGATAGGTCAGTAATGACCCTTCAGGGCTGAGGGCTTGCTGTACTATTGGTGATTTTCCAAACTTGACCCTAGACTGATGCAGAAAAACCAAGAAATGATATTTACTGTGCCAGGGGCCAGGCCTGGCCTGGCCTGGCCACTGAGATGGAGCAGACTCTTTTCCAAGGCGGAGACAGGCACAGGCTCTCACAAGCAGGACTACACCTGGTGATGTTCACTGTCTGTGGGTGAGCCTCCCTTGCCAGGGCCTGGACAGCCCCATCCATCCCTGGCCCCGGCATTCCAGATTGGAGTTGGAGATAGAGTGTGTCAGGAACCCCTTCCTTATCCTGGAGCCACTGAGTGAATGTTTATCAGGAGCTTCTCGGCTCTTCCCTCCTTTGGTAGATGTTCCCACAGGTCCTGTTTCCTCCAGGACCTGAGAGGCATTGCCTTTTAGAGGTTTTGCGCTGGAAAGTAATGGAAACCCAATTTGAACCAATTAGGCCCCCAAAGGGATGTCAGTAGATCACAAAGTCAAATGATGGAGAAGACCAGGGGCAATAAGTGACATCAGAAGTGAGACTTCTAAGCCTCAAACCTCCCTTGAATTTTCTTGCTGAGTCCTTGAAGCTATTGGCTCCTTTATTCCTTATAGCTTCCCTTATATGCCAACATGGAACCCCCTGGCTGCCACTGGGCAACTTCTACTCAGGATTGCCTGCACAGAAGGGAATGTTTTCTAGGCTCTAGAGGTTTCAATCCCAGAAAGGATGCTCTCTGTGGAGGCTTGGAACACAGCTAGCACCCCCTGCCAGGAAACTCCATTTCCAAAATGATAGAAGGGTTGGGCATGTCCTTCTATCATCCTCAGCTCCTTCCTGCACCTCTGGGCTAACAGCAGCAGAAGGTTGTAGCTGTATCGGTGAGGAAAGGGTCCAAGTGACATCCTGAAGCTGTCACTACTCAGGCCATATCAGATCCACTCTCAGAGTGTCTCTGGCATTTATGTCCCTTTACCATCCCTTCCCCACACTGCTACTACTCCAGTCTCCTGCACCCACCCTGGGCAGCAGACAGGTGACTTCATGCAGAGCGCTTATAAGGATGGTCTCAGAAGCTAGCTCATCTGGGTTCAGATCCTAACCTCACCATCTAGTCTCTGGTCTGGGTGACCCTGGACTTTGGATTGTTTGACTTCCCTGAGCCTTTGTTGTTTTAAGTAAAATCAGCCATGCACACACCCTGGATCAGAGCCTGGCTTTTCCATTGAATCCTCAGGAAATGTGAGCAGCTCTCTTGGCCTGTAAGTTTTGATTGGCAGCCTCATACCTGTGAAAGTATGATGCCCTTTTATCCAGATACTCCTCCTCCAGCTTTCCCCCACCGATACATTTCACCACTACACGGACTATCCTCCAGCCCCTCAAAGCAGCCATGTAACTGCTCAACAACCTGTAAGAGGAAATGCACCTGCCCATTTGGTTCAGAGTCCTGTAAGAGGAAATGCACCTGCCCATTTGGTTCACAGTCCTGGGGCTGATTTTCCACTGGCAAGTCCTGTCTCCAGAGCACTGTGGCTGGCGTCTAGGCACACTGGGACATGCCTGACTCCTTCCTTGGCAAGACAGACAGGTCAGTGGAAAGAGGACATTGTCTCTGACATTGAGGAACAGAACTGGTGGGAGTCACTGAAGCTAAGCAAGCACAGCCCTTCTTCCACACTCGTCCCTGGACCTGTGACATCACACATTCACCCCCCAGAAATAATCTGCATATAGCAGCATCCATGCACAGCCTGTCCCATGAGATGACAGAGGGTGAGTGCCAGTCAGCATCTGTTGGCTAAGTGATACCCTGCCTTCTGACCCTGAGCAGGGGCCATGCTCAACCATCTGCAGAGGTTTGAAACTGGGAGGGACGGGAAAGGCAGGATGACAGACACATAGGCAGAGTCCAGATTCCCCAAATTTAATTCTAGACTCATGTCTAATATATTATCTCCCTCTGGCCCTGGGACTGAGTCCCTGGGCCTGTCCCTGCCTAATATCCTCTCTTCTTGAATCTGTCTTAGCTAAGGTAGTGCCCAAGGCTGAGGTGACTGTGCAGGCAGGAGCGAGAGCTAGAGGAGTTTGAATAAGACAAACACAGATTAGTCAAGGTCTGTCAGACCTAATTACATCTCCATGGAGCCCACTGAGAAATAATTCAGTTCCCAGGCCCCTCCGACTGAAGCAGGCCAGCCACTACTTCTCTTGGCTTCTAGCCACAGAGGGAAACAAGAGTGCCCCTCCCAGTCATTGAGTAAACCTAGGATTAGAGGTGGTACCTACAGTTCTTTGGGCGCTGTAAAGGAGCACAGATAAAGGGGCTGTTACATTTCCCTCCTAACCTAGGATGGAGGAGCAAAAGGAGCAAAGAGTAGGCTGGGGTCATTCATGCTCCTTGGCTCCAAATCTGACTTTTTCCGGCAACTGGAAGATTGGTAGAAGCAGAGTAACGGTCTGGGAAAATGCCAGAACTGTTGTGTGTTGTGTTGCGTGTGTGTGTGTGTGTGTGTGTGTGTGTGCGCGCGCGCGCGCGCGTGCATGCGCGCGCAGTGGAGAAGATTCCTGGAGAGGATACAGTGAAGGAGCCTCCTTGCATACACACTCCTGATCTAACCCTCCTCATCCTTCTATCTTGAGAACTCCTATCTATCCTAGCAAAGAGTGAGGCCAGATAATTCCAAACACCAAGTCTGTTTAACTTGGGGCCTCATTACAGAATTATTTTTTCCATCAGAAAATTTGCTGAGGCAAAATGGTGTTTGGTGTTAGCAAATATTGAGCCAGACAGCTTCCTCAGGATTCCCACTGGAGGGAGGGTGCTGGGGAACTATGGGCCTTGCATTGATAGGAGAGCTCTGTTGTGACTGCCCATCTGAGAAGACCCTACACCTCTCTGCCTTGGCCTAGGCTAAGTCCTCTGCCTGGAATGTTCTAGAATGTTCTCCTGCCCCTTGTCAACCGGGCGAAAACCTACACCTTCCACCTTTGGTCTTATCACTTGTGGGCACCAGACTTTAGATGCAGCAATGGTCCTGTTCCTTCCATACGAAGTAGGTGTCTCCCACACAGAGGTTTGCTCAATCCTCCAGCCCCAGGATCTATGCCCAAAGTTTTCTTGTTGTTGCCTGTTTAATTCATGTGCTTTCATCACCTACTGTGTGCCAGACTACTTTTGAGGAGTCCTTTTCACTGATTAAGCTGGCTTACAGGATCAATTCCAAATTAAACTTTTGGTTTCTGAGACAGTGTTTCCTGTAATCCCTTGCTGTCCTCAGACTTATTTAGTCAAAATTGACCTTGAACTTCTTGTCCCTGGCTTTCACTTCCTGAGTGATGGGATTACAAGCAATGCCACAATTCCCAATTTGTGTAGTGCTAATACCCAACGCTGGGCCTTGTGCATGCTGGGGAATGAGCTGCGTTTTCAAGAGGCTTTCTGAACTTATAGAGATTGTAACTCACACTGCTCATGAAGTAAGTTGGACAATGGCCTCTTATCTGACACCAGAGCCCAAGGTGAAGTTCAATTATGCTGTCTCTTTATATAGATGGAAGTTCTGAAGTCTAGAATCTAGGCACTCAGGAGGCCAGAGTCTCTGCATTGTGTTCTGGCCCAATGCCTCTGTTCTCCATAAATATGGAGGGCAGGGGGAGCTGGAATTAAAAGTCTACAAACAGCAGGAAAGTTGAGCCCCTGCCCACTCCCCAGCAGACCTCCTACTGTGGAAGTTAATGTCTCTTTATTTCAGCCTCTTGCCCTTGGTTTTAGGGCCCTGGCTGAGTCTGGCAGGTATGAACCCACCAGGCCATGCCTATTTGTTTCTGGCAGTTTGAAGCAAGAGGCTACTCCTGAAACTGAGATCTCAGACACTAGGATTCGGGGGCCCTCCTGTACAGACACCTCTGTGTGCTGTACCATACCCAAACTGGGGGTCTGATGTCCCTAGTCAATGAGAGCCAGCTGAGGTGAGTAGGAACAATTGCTGGGTCCCAGGCCTGATGCAGAGGGGCTTCTCCATATTTGAAGGTTTGTCACCCCAAGAGCCACTGACACTTGAGAAGAATCCATCAGCTTCCCCCTTGCCCTCCAGGGAAACTCAAGCCAAGGGTCTCCAGCTGGGCAGGAGGATCATAAGGTAAGCCACACCCTGGATGCTGGCTGCCTGAGTGCCCAGCTGTACCCACACCACACACACCCCCAGACATTCCCAGAGAAGCTTACCTACACTATCCAGACTCAGAACAAAACAGCCCTGTAGGAATGAATCAATAGCCTTGAGCCACCTCAGCTTGGATGCTGTCTCTCCACTCCCTTCCCTCCCCTGGATTCCTAGCTCCTCTCCTTGATGCCACTCCCTTTCTCTCCCTCCCTCACTTGCTCTTCTCTTTCTTTTGCTCTCTCTCGCACACAGCTGCCTCTTAAGAATGCCAGATGATAGTGCCTCACTGCTCTGTAGTCCCAAAGCCCCAGAAGGCCATAGGGTTGCGGTTTTTCTGTTTTCTTTTCTCCAGTAGTGAAAATTCTTACTGGAAGTGGACAGCCCTATTCAGGGTCCCCCCCCCAACCTCCTTCTGCAAAGACTGTGCCCTTCTCTCCTCCTTTCACCTCCACTGAAGGTTTAAATGCATACACACGCATCAGGCATACATGCACGAATGTCCACATCACCTCTCCCTACCTGATTAGAACAGATGGCTTGGGGATGTGTTCAAGAAGTGGGAAGGTGGGGGGCCCTTTAGCAGACAGGGTGGGTGGCTCGGCAAAGGAAGGATGGTAAGGTGGAGATGAATGGAAAGGGAAGATGGAAGTGTCTTACACTGTCGGTACTTAGGGGTACGGTTTGTGTGCCGGTGCAGGCTGAGCTAATGACATCACAAGAGGTGCATGCATTTAAATCTAGAAGTCACCAACCATCCATCTCTGGTTAAACTTGGGAAGCACCCATGATCTGGGTGATAGCCTCAAAGCTTGAGGGTAGCACCATTCCCTAAAGGCATAAATGCCACAGAAGATGAGGCATTATCTGGACAAGAATCAACAAAATTGTATAAAAGCCAGGGAAGTAAGGATTTTAGGTGTCCCAAGCTAAAGAGTCTGTTGCAATGACTCAATTCTGCAATTGCTTCATCAGTCTTCCAGAGATGATATGTGATGGGTGAGTGTTCCTAAATACCATAAAACTTTATTTGGGGGCGCTGAAATTTGAATGCCATAAAATTATCTTATGTCATGAAATATTATTCTTCTTTTGACTTTTTCTTCAAACATTTAAAAATATAAAAACCATTCTTCATTCACAGGCTGTATAAAAATGGGCAGTGGGGGCCTCTGCTTTCTGGTCCCTGAGCCAGTGGGGATCCGAGGCAGAACTGGGCCTCCGCATGATATATAAGCTGTCAGATAGCAAACCCCTAGTCCTCTGCTTCAAGTCCCGCAAGGCGTGTTTTCTCTCTAGGGAGAGAAGCCAGAGCTAGGTGTACACCAGCGTCCAGGGCCCTCAGAAGTTCTAGTTCTTGCAAAACACTAGCCCAGCATTTTGATGGTAATTCACTTCCCATGTAGCCTGCCTACTGGGAGAGATGCTGTTCTGCCAAGACAAACATCCGCTGCACTTGAGTAGCATCTTATTATAAATTAATAAATTGGCATCGGGCGCGTATATAAATATCAGTCCCCATGAGCTCGGTACATGCGTCTGCCACAGGAAGATGAATCTGCTTAGCATCCAGCTCACACTGCAGCTTCCCAAGCCTCCAAGTCTAGCAGGCAGGCTCTCTGCACTTTCCCTAGGCTGAGGCTGTCTTTAAAGGACTCCAGGCTGCCTGCTGACTGCTAGGGGTGAATCTCTGGCTACCTCCACTGCCCAACTTGCTGTTATGTAGGGGTGGACTTGTTGCTTGGGTGTGAACAGAAGTATCGGGTGGATAGGTAGATAAACGAAGGGGTAGATCCATCTAAGGGAGACTAGTGGGTGGCAGGGATGGAGGACTATAATCAGTATGTCTGTGTATACTGGGAAGAGTAGCTTTGGTGGACACAGCAGGTGACAAGATAGCCACGTATGTCCTGAGGGGGAAAGAGTTAAGAGCTAGCATTTGTTAAGTGCCCAATACATGGCAGCTTTAAGGCATAGTGCCAGCTCTGACTCACTTTCCCCCCCTTTCTTCATGCTCTCATGACCTTATGTTCATGAGCTTGACCCTTACAGGCCTGACTCAGGCCCTCCCTGACTCAGTTATTAATTAAAAGACCACCCTCCTCATCTTGGCCTTTCAGGAGCATCTGGGCATGCCCACCCAAGTGTGGAAGCCTCCAGTCTTTATTTACGATGGGTGCTGAGTGTTTTGCCCCAAATCCCTCTTGCAGGGCCAGAGCTCTGTACAGGAGAGAGTTCCCTGTGGTTTAGGCTTCCAGAATGGAGTCCCAGCCTACTGCTAACCTTCACCCCTCCCTTTGGCTTTCCTAACAGTGCTTCTGACCTAGTACAAGTCGAGATGGCTGCTCCTGCAGCCCTCCCTGATTGCCACCAACGAAGACCACATACCTACGTGATGTTCTGGCTATGCATGTGTGGGTCATCTTTTCATACAGAGATGTGGAAGGTGGAGAGTGTGTGTGTGTGGTGTTGGGGGCTGCTCTGAGGCCTCCCCACCTCCCTTCCTTCTCCTCTTGGAGCTGAGCCAAACTGAGCCTCTATAGGTGCTGAGCAGCGACTAGCGGGGCTGATTGTTCCATCTTAAATGAGGAACTCGCTTAATTTTCCCAGCACAGCTTCCACGGGCGGATGCGCTGAGGGAATGCGGCAGGCCCGTTGGAGGAGGCGAACGGCTGGAAAATAAACACCCAGCCCAGCTATTATTACTTTTTGTTGTTGTTCATTTATCCCCTGCTTGGCTTCTGATAGGCTCCAGGATGGCTAAATAAAGCCAGGAATTGACTCTCCTCTCTTCAGCACGCCATCTTCAGTGAGGGAGAGCTCAGTCTGCGGCATAAATTAGCGGAAGCCGGAGTGTAAAAATATGATTCTGCGAACAAACAAAAGCCTCCAGTCATGAGACCCGTGGTGGCTGAGCTGTTCCCACTGCCGTCAGCTCTGTTTCCAAGCAATTAAAAGGCAGAGGGAGGGAGAGAGATTGGCAGGCCTCGGGTGGGCAGGAGGGAGGTGGGTAGCAGCCTTTGCATCCCCCTGGGCCCCACTGCCACCCTTCAGCCCCTCTAAGGTAGTGCTGGTGTCTGCTCCCAAGGTGCTGGAGCACCTCCAGGCTCTGCTCTTTTGCCTCACGTTCTTCACCTTTAGAAGAAGCATAATAGCTGGTTCATGGCTGTCACCCCAACATTGGAAGAAGCAGAGGTAAGAGGACTACTTCATTATTGGGGCCAGCCTAGTCTACCTAGTGAGTACCAGACTAGCTTGAACAGTACAGAGAGACCCTGTTTCAAAAAACAAAAACAAAACAAAGCACAATAACTCCTGGTAATTTCTTCATGAATCTATCAAAAAGTTTAAAGAGGGAAGGGAGAGATAAGGGCAATTACTCAGACTTATAACAAGGCAGAGCTGGCTAGTAAGTGTGTCCTAATTGATACTCCCGAGCCTTCATGTCTAAATCTCTACACACACCCATTCTGCAGGTGTCAAAACTGAGTCTTGAGACCTGAAGAGATAGTTCAGCAGTTAAGAACAATTGCTGCTCCTGCAGAGAACCCAGGTGAGGTTCCCAACACTCACATGACAGCTCACAACTATCTATTACTCCAATTCCAGAGGATCTGATCTCTCTTCTGACCTACAAAAGCACCAGGCACACACACGGCACACATATGCATGCAGGTAAACACTTGTACACATAAAATAAAAATAAAGAGAGTCTCAAGGCAGCTAGCCCTATCCCAAGGTCACGGCAACAATTAAGCCCATGCACAGACTAAGAAGCACAGCCACCCTTATATTCAGAGAGTTACTCAGTGAATGGAACCAGATGACTGAAATTCACTGAGCCATGGGCTGAGCAGGTAGGTGGGCCAGTGTACTGCTGACCTGGGCCTGGTTTGGCCAACTCATCTCTGTGACAGAGGCTCCCAGCCCAGCACCTGACAGCACAGTTTGGGTTAACCTGTCTCTCATCAGCTCTCTGGACTTTTAAACAAAGGATTTAGGGCCCATGATGAATGCCCCTTGCTGGACACTGGGGACCCTGGCGATAGATGGCAAGACATGATCTCTGATTCCAAAGTCTGGCGCTGGCAACCTTCAGGATTTAGGTTTGGCTAACAGTATTTCTTTAGCCTGGAATCCCAGATGAGAGGAAACAGAGCTGGCCCTGAACATGCATCAGCCTGGCGGACCATGCCCATTCTATGCTGCCAGTCCAGCTGGCTCTGAGGAGCCTCCTATCTGTGCCAGCAGACTGCAACAAAAGAAACAGACTCCAGGTCCTCCTGCAGTGCACCAAGCCAGATGCAGTGTAACACAGCGCCTGTTGGGAAAGGCTATGGAGAAGAAAGCATGGGGAGGGGACAGGATGCTGGTGTTAAATCAAATGGTCTAGTTTTATATTCAAATGCCCTTTTTGTGACAGTCAGGGGCACCAAGATTCAAAAAGGTTAAGCAATTTGTCCAGAGTCACATAATGAGGAAGAGAGGAGCAAAAATTTAAGCCAAATTATTTTCATGGGGGTGAGAGTGACTGCCATATCCACCAGGCGACCATTGCTCCACGTTACAGTACAAGAGACCAACAACCATCCAGGCAGGAGTCCTACAGGGAGGCCAACTGAGGGAGGGACCACCTTTACCATAGCAGTTAGGAAGACTTTGTGTAGGAGGCAGCAATCCTGGGAGCTGCTAAGGGCAATGAGATTGACCCTGCCTCCTGCTTCCTCTCCACAGCCTGGAGGGAGCATGCCATGTTCTCTTAGCCAATCCCTGCCTTCTGGCTGACATCTTGGAAACCATAGAGAAATCACAAGGCCCTTCCTGTGTCAGTCTATGCCAGGCCCATAGCCAGTCTGAAGCTGGGGCCGTTCCCACCTATCTGGGAGTCTCTGGCCCTAAGTTCTGGGTATCGGCCTTTTGGCCCAGATGAAAGACTCCACAGGTCAAGGGAAGGGGTTGACTGAAGAAAATGGAGAGAGAGAGAATCGATTTTGTTTTCCAGTTACACAGTTGTAAACATAAACTGAAAGACGGATCTCTTCCTTTATGGGAGACTTTCAAATACACAATGCAAGTTTATGGAGGGAATTTGTCTGCTAGAGCAGGATGTTTCCCTCCAATAAAGAGTCTGCAACCACTTCATTCTACAAAGAAGTGATCGAGTGGGAAAGGAAGGGAGGGCGAGAGACCCAAGGTTTCACTCATTACAGGCTAGGAGACCAGGAAGCATGCCACTCCTCCACGTTTTTGTCCACCCTGGAGATCTAGGGCTGTCTGAGACGAGACCAGAAGGAGGCATGCCACTCCTCCACGTTTCTGTCCACCCTGGAGATCTAGGGCTGTCTGAGACTAACCCAGAGCCCTGTATCCAACTTTGGACTGCCAAGATCTGGGCCAGGTGGTCATCACATCCTAAGTGTTTTGGTGCAGTTTCTCTGGGTATCTATGTGCCAACTTCTGCGTGAGAGCCAAGGATACAGATGGATGGCACCTGATTGGCGGTCTTGAGGTGCCAGTCAGTCAGCAGAGAAGGAAGATGTCTGAGCATGTGATGCTGCCTATGAGCCAAATGATGAGAGTGTAGGGGTGTCTTCTCTTCCCTCTGCTGTGTCTTCTGTCCCCACTGGGCTCCAGGGGACCCTGCCAGGATGCTTGCCCACCGGTCACTGAAGCAGAGCCTTCCATGGCATCAACATGCCCCAAATTGGATTGTAGGAACTATATGCCATGCCCGTCATGGTGTTGTGCATCTGTTTTCCCAGCACACGGAAGGCTGAGGCAGGAGCTCCAGGACAGCCTGGAAGCCACATCTCAATTGAGGAAGACAGGGAGAGAGGTTGCTGGGCTCCCTCTCCTAGGAACTTTCTCTGTGTCCTCCCTAGACTGACTGAAGAAAACAACAGCAAGGCTTTGTGTACTGATGGTCTTGGGGTACGGCTCAGCCCACTGCTACAGACGTGACCCTGGATGAGTCAATCTCTCAGAACCTGTTTTCTTTGCTCACGTGGAGGAGCTGTGGGAATTAAATGAGGTCATGTCTAGAAGGAGATCCAAGAAGAGAAATAGGAACCACTATTTTGTATGTTTTTTCTCTCTCTCTAAACAGACTGACGATTCCTTGAAGGCGAGGCCCTTCTTTATTTTTTCCTGTCTCCCCCACAACACCAGCATGAAGCTGGGGACAGAGGAAGCTCTCCCTGGATGATGCCTTGGGGATTGGCCTGGTCTTGGATCAAAAGAGCTTTGAGTGGCCTGGGGACGGGTGTTTTCTCTGAGGGTACCATGGACTACAGTGAGCTAACCTGGTACCATGCATCCTGGCAGAAGGACAAGCTTCCCAAGCTCAGAGGGCAGTTAGACCAGAACCTGGAAGATGGAGACCATTATCTATGAAGCTATTCCCACCTTCCTGAAAAATGCAGGGAAGGCAGCCTTAGGGGCTTCCACTAGCCCAGGGCTCTGTTTAAATTTTGGCTTCCTCTCTGAGCCCAACTGCATCTGGCATCTGGCAGCTCAAAGTGGAGTGACTCACGAGATCCTTACATTCAAGGAAGTGGGGAAGAAGGAGAAGCCTTCCAGAGGAAAGAGGGGGAGCAAGCAAGCGGGGGTGCAGTCACTTGCTCAGACAAAAGAATCACAGAGTGGGGAGGTGGAGTGGCCTATGTCCAAGGGCCAAGTCAATGAGTTACCCAGGCGTTGGCCTCAGTGACAGGACTAAGTTAACTAGAGAGACTTGGGCTCCAGCAGCCCAGCAGCAGCTGAAGTGAGCCCCTTAACAGTGTCTCCCCAGTCCACTTAAGGCTGCTCTCCTGGACTGGATTGGAATTCAGACCTCTGGGGTTATCATAGAGCTGACTGGTGAAAGTTAGGGAGTCTTCCAGAGAGGAGGCAAGGAGGGGAGCACTTACCATGTCCCTGGAGTGATGGCAGCATCTAAGGAAGGGAGGGGTGTTCAGCTGTGGTGTGTTCCTCAGAGCCCTCTATGCCCAGAATGGTGGCTGTGCCTGGTAGCCTACAAAATTCTGCTTAGTGCCCCAACTCTGGCCTCTGTTCATTCACAAAGTCCTACACTCGCCCAGTCCTTCAACAGAGGTTTAGTCATGATGTGCTCCCCTGCTCCCCAGAAAAACCCATCCTCCCCAAGTCCTCCTGCTTCTCCAGTCCCTGACCCTGGCCAGGTCCCTCTCTTGACTGCTCAGCAGTCACAGCCTTTGCCTCACCCTGGCCCCAGCTCCAACTCCACCCACCCTGCAATGCCAGCAGACTTTCAAGCTTGTTCTGCACAGGTCTCTATTGTCGCTAGCTGTCAAGTCTCAGGTACTAGCGCCTATGGTGAACCAGCTGTCTTAACCAAAAGTTTGCAAATGCTTGTCTGGATGAGGCAGACAAACAGAGGGCTACAGCCGACCTTGCTCTCGGCAATTTGTGTGGGTGCCTCACATCTGCCAGTGACCGGGCTAGGTCTTACCACCTCTGAACAGGCTAACTACCCCTAGGCCCTTCTTGATTCAAATAGCTCCTTGTCCTGGCCACATCATTATGCTACCCAGGCTAGCACTGGGCTAGAGGAAGGGGAAACTGAGGCCCAGATCAAGTCTTATACCATGTGGGATAAGGGGTTATCTATGCAACTGGGAGTAGAACTCATGTCTACTGCCTGCAGCAAGTAACTGGCATGTGGAGTGTTAGGCCGAGTACAGCAAGTGTAGTTGGGGAGACCAGGGCTGGGAGCCGTGTGGGCAAGAACAGTGGCCTCTCCTATGGTCGGATAGCCAGCCTGGCTGCAGAACGTCAGAGCATGGCAGATCCTCATTCTCTCAAACAGATGCTGTGTCGGGAGCAGGTGATCCGACTCAGAGTAACCAGTTTGGCTTATTGGGCCCCTCCTAGACTTAGCACCAGAAGTCCCATGACCCAGGAAAGGCTTCAGTCCCTGGAAGACTGGGCAGTTGCTCATCCTTCTTCCAACCGTACATACCATCACCTTAAGGCTTCGCCAGGAGTCTGAGCTTCCTAGGTAGGGCTGAGGTTATGTGGGAACTGCTCTGATCATCTAGAAGGGTTCCCAGAAAGCTCCACTACTGCGACACTGATGGATGGTGCTATTGCTACCATCCTGCCCAGGGAACCGGCTGGAACCCAGGACTTTGCCCCGCCCCCTCCCCCCACAGAGGCAGAGGTGAGGCTCTAGGGGCTCCTAGGGTCACCAACCAGGCTGCCTTTTGGCCCTCCCCTACTGGCTCAGCACCTCTAACTGGGTCACCCCCACCCTACCCCTACCCCAGGCCTCCATCAGAGATAGGGTTTCAGCTGCAATTAAGAATTTCAAGCGGCAATTAAAAATTAATTGGAAACTGTGGGTTGTTTATGTCTCCCTGACCTCTGTCACTGTGGGGGACAGGGGAGGGAAGGAGGGCAGGTGACAAGAGGAAGAGGAGGAATTTCAGAGCGGTTAGCCATGGGAGGAGGGGCCCTTGGCAGCATCAGAGCAACTTCTCCTTGAGGCAGGAGGAGACAGTACCAATCCTCAGTCTTCCAGAGCCTCAATCCCTGACAACTCTAATAGCCACAAAGCCTGGGGATCTGGGGAGGGGGTTAGGGAGGGTGGCAGAAGGCACACAGCCAGGGATACTCCTGGCAGAGTGAGGCCTGAAGGATGAGTTCAAGGCCACCTGCTCTTCAGAGAGGCAGGGCAGCAAATGGCCAACTTCCACAGCCTCATAGACACACACCCATAAAGTAGCCTGTGTGCAGACCACTGGCATCCTGGCCCTGAATGTGACTGTGAGCTCTCTGGTC
>LOJH01002914.1:20015-40835 GCA_001685095.1 Ellobius talpinus
AAGAAAGAAAGAAAGAAAGAAAGAAAGAAAGAAAGAAAGAAAGAAAGAAATCTAGCTGGTCAGTGGTGGTGCATGCCTTGAATCCCAGCACTTGGGAGGCAGAGGCAGGAGGATCTCTGAGTTCTAGGCTGGCCTGGTCTGCAGAGTGAGTTCCAAGACAGCTAGAACTAAACAGAGAAACCCTGTTTCCAAAATAAAAACCAGCAAAACAAATCCAGGGATAAATAGTTCACAGTGATATAACAGCTCTGCTTATCAGGAATCCAGGCTCCTTTAGAGAGATATCTAGAATGATGGCACTCCCATTTCTAGTAGACAACATTCAACCTCAAGACCCCAAGATATTAAGTCCCGACCATCCTAGTCATATCAGGACGAGATGCAAAAATAAAGTCATGAAATATGTCATCTGCATATATTTCACTTAAAAGAACCCCCCGCCCCAATCCTCCCTACAACATATGTTTAAAAATCCACCCTGCAATGTCTTTGGTGACCTCTAGTTGGAAGGGATCCTGGGAAATGTAGTCTTTTAACTGACCATTTTGCAATCTGGAAAACTAAGGGGGAAACGGGGACATGGATACAGAGGGTGTGGTGTGAATTCTGCCAACATGCCCAGTAAACCCTAAGACCCTGAGTTTGGGTGCATGAACCAAGATGTTGTCTTCCAGGGAGGAGAGGAGGGTCTGGTCTCTTGCTGTCTATGAACAGGAAGAGTGGCCCGATGTGGAACCTTCTCCTTCCTGGATGAGGTCATCACCCATCAGCAGTTTCATTGTGCATTTAAATTGCAGGTCTCCAAATAACACATCTAGAGTCAGTAGGTACTGTGACCACCCTACCCCCCAACTCTTTTCTAATGAAACACCTTTGCCTGCCTCTGGCTCCTGCCAGGAGAGGCAAAGGATGCTTGCCTAGAGCCTGCAATCCACCCTGCTGTTTCAATTAGGAGAGATGCATCTTCGGAGGATGTCCATGGTGAAGCTGGTAATTAGGGAGCAAATTAACTGTCTGCTCCTTCCACGTGGTCTTGGGTATCATGGACGGTGCTGCCTGATCAGCTACCAGGCCCTCCTGCTTCTCTCTTCGCCAGCCCCATTTGGATCCTTCATTCTGCAGACTTGTTTTGAGGTCAGGCAAGGCTGAGAACAGGAAGGCAAGCTCCCTCCCAAGAAGTCATTATAAGGCCAGGTGGCAGGGACCGGCCATTAAACTGGTAAGATGGAAGAGGAGGAAGATGAGGGAGAAAGGGGGGTGAAAACAGAGAAGAGGAAAAGGACGAAAGGAGGTGGAAAAGAAGAGGAGGAAGAAGAAGGGGAGGATGAGGAAGAGGAAGAAAAGGAGGGAGGAGAAAGAGGAGGAGGGGGATATGGAGAAGGGAATGGAGAAGGGAATGGAGGAGAAGGGAATGGAGGAGAAGGGAATGGAGGAGAAGGGAATGGAGGAGAAGGGAATGGAGGAGGGCCCTAGGCTCTGGAGTGGGACAGTAGGCACAGCAAAGGCCTACCCTGTAGGGTGTCCTAGCAAGGTGTCCAGTGGACGGTAACAGGAAAAGTAGTTAAAGCAGTTGTTCTCAATCTGTGGGTAGCAACCCCTTTGGGGTCAAATGACCTTTCACAGGGGTCTCATTTTGGATATCCTGCATATCAGATATTTACATTACAATTTGTAACAGCAGCAAAATTACAATTATGAAGTATCAACAAAAATAATTTTATGGTTGGGGTTACCAACTGTATTAAAGGGTTGCAGTTTTGGAAGGTTGAGAACCATGGAGTCAAAACCAAGTGTTAAACTACAGGAGTGGAATGATGTGGGTATAAGAAGTGCCATCCTTGGGCCAGTGGGCAAATTCACTTACTGGTGTGATAGAGCCATGATGGAGAGAGCCTGGGAGTTACTTAGGCTCAGGGGCTAGATGAGCAGAAAGGACAGCGAGGACAAAGGCTTGGTGGTAGGAGTGCTCAGCGGTCACCAAGAAGCAGCAAGGAGGTTGGTGTAGCTTGAAGGAGGAATGAGGGAAGTGGAGAATAACAGTCTGGGGTCAAGCTGGTGAGGCAGGGCAGGTCATGGGGCCCTAAGAAGCCACAGTGTCAAGGTCCCTATGTCAAGCTGAGACAGTGTGAGGGAGTGAGCTCGGTAGGAGCATCTCACGGGGGAAGAACATTACAGTCACAGGAGGATGACGCTGTTTTGGCCAAAACAGGTGCATCTGGTTACAGAAAAACAACTAAACATCTCAGAACTGGGTAGGGGGACTGAATATCCTCACCAACAGGACTGAGTCTCAGTGTAGCTGAATCAAGTGTTCAACTGATATTGTCAGGATCTCTGTGCCTTCTTCTGTGGCCTACTTGCCTGGGTCCACAGCAGCCCTCAGCACACACTCCTGCCCATTCTTGCAGTCATAAGGTAAGATAAGATCTACTCCACCCAGACCTCTTGGGCTGACAGGAGAGATGAAGACAGAAGTCGCTTCCGAAGGGAACGGGATGGGGGGAAGAGAGAGAAAGAGAGCTGATCCCAGAAAGTAAAACATGGCAGGCATGCTTTAGGAGGCATGGACAGAAGGGAGGCAGGCTAGTGCATAGCCATTGACTGCTTGGACTGGGGTGGGAGGCAGTGAGATGACTCAGCAGGTGAAGGCCCTTACTATTCGACCTGAAAACCTGAGTTCAATACCCAGGAACCACTGATTTCTGAAAACTGTCCTCTGAGCATCACACATGTACTTCTCACATACACTTCACACATACACCTCACACATGCAAGTAGTCATACATGCACTTCACACATACATGTCACACATGCACATCACACATGAAAGTCACATATGCACTTCACACATGCATGTCACAATGCACATCACACATGCACTTCACATATACATGTCACAATGCACATCACACATGCACTTCACACATACACTTCATAATGCACTTCACACATGCACTTCACACATTCACATCACTCATGCACTTCACACATTCACATCACACATACACCTCACACATTCACATCACACATGCACTTCATACATACACGTCACACATGCTGTCACAATGCACTTCACACATACATGTCATATATGCATGTCATGCATGCAAGTTACATATGCACTTCATACATAGACTTCACACATGTACTTCACACATGTATACTCTCTTCCCACACACTAATAAATAAAGGTTAAAAAGAGAAGATTTTAAAAAAAGATTTTCAAGAACTTGTTCCTGGGGGAGATGGAAGAGAAAAGAGCCATCAGCGAGAGCTTCCTGCAAGGAGAGAAACTGACTCAGAGACAGAGGCCCCTAGAAGGAGCAGCTCTGATCATTATGCTGGGTGCTGCAGGGCCTGATGGGTTACCTGGGCAGGAGGAAGTAATTCAGGTGCCCACCCCATGCCCTTGGAATATGTGCTTCCAGCTGCGTCCCTGGCCACCTTTCTATTTGTGGAGCCATCATCACGCCCCGTATTAGATGCCGCTGCTGTTCCAAATGGATTATTGCAAATGATTTAATCACCTACATTAGCACTCCCTGGCTCCCACCCTGCCACTGCCCCCAGCTTCTCCTCTCCCATCCTGGCACAATTTCTACAATTTATCAAAGCTGCTTACTAGTCCATGGAGAAGGAGGGACCCCTCGGGGTGGGGACAATACTAGAACTTCTGTTTGTATTTTTTTCTTTTTTATCCTTTTACAATAATGGTTTTATAGACATGGTTTCATGCAAACAGTTTACGAATTCATATCAACATGCTGATGTGCTTACATTTGAAATTGTATTAAATCACTATTTCATTAATCAAAGTGAGAAATCAGAAATCCTTGGTGCACACTCCTGGAGATAAGAATAGTTAACAAATATGTGATCGTGTAGACACACACAAATACACACAGCAACCCATTTTGCTGAAAAACAAACTGAGGCACAGACAGGTTAAGGAACTTGCCTGAGGCTACTCAGATAGAACGGGCCTTCCATGATCTGGCTAGGAATCCAAGATGCTTCTCTGCTAATTGGGTCTGCTGCAATCACCGAGCTCATCCTTGGTCTCTGATAGGATAACCTCTATGCCACTCAATATTAATGGCCTTGCCCCTCATCCCCAGCCTCTCCCTGACACCCACAGTCCTCCCTTGATGATTGGACCCTCCCCATCCTTATCATGACCACTGCAATTTCAGGTATTTGTTTTCATTTCTCCCCAAAGAAGGTGGAGAACAGGTGCTCATCTTGTTGGACGGGGCAGGGAGGCCAGGTTGGTGCTTGGAATTCCACGCTCTTGAAAAGCATGTAAATTAGGAAGAGCAGCTGGCTGGAGGATGCCAAAGTCAATTACAGAATCCCAAAGCCTAGGGATTGGAGGGACCTCTGGGAAAGCCTGACACCTGCCTCTGTGGAGTCAGGGCCACGGAGCTGCAAAAGACACTTAAATCTGGGTATTCTCTTCTACTCCTTGCCCTCCTGCCTCCAGCTAAAGTCTCTCAGGACCTGCCAGCATGCAGAGGAAGTGGCCCTCTGGCCATTACTGCAGTGAGCAAGGGCAGCCTTGAGGGTGGGTGGCAAGTGGTCAGGCCCAGGGTCTTTGGCATCTCCTGGACTCCAGCTAGGTACACACTGGAGCTGGGGTTGAATCCCAGCTTTTCACCTTCATATGCCCTTCCAACCTTCAGGCGCTGCTGTGATTTACACATGCATCTCCATAAGCCCATGTCGGAAGCTTAATCCCCAAGCAGCAATGCTAGGAATGAGGCCTAATGAGAAGTGGTGCGGAGGTGAAAAATCCCGTGTTCATGTAGAAATTAAGCTCTGTCACCGCAGCAGGGCTTTCAGGGGGATGGGTTCATTTTTTTTACTCTTTTTTTTTCTTTCTCCATTTTCCTGTGTGTGTGTGATGTGCATGTGTGTATGTGTGTGTATGTTTAATATGTGTGAGTATGCATGTGTGCAAGTACATGTTAATATTGACCATGAATCTTCCATAGCTCTCCCTTTTTATTCACGGAGGCAGAGTCTCTCAGCCTAGAGCTCACTGATATGGCTAGTTTTACCACCAGCTTGTCCTGGGCTTTCTCCACCTCTGCCTTCCAAAGCTGGCATAACCAGCAGGCAGACCCCCATACCATATGACATTTATGTGTGTTTCAGGAGAACCCAGTCCTCACTTGCATGGCCAGGGCTTTAACAGCTGAGCCATCTCTCCAGCTTCTGTTGGGTTCCTTTTAAAAGGATAAAATGGGGGCTAGAGTGATGGCTAAGTGGTTAAGAGCACTGGATGCCATTACGAGGACCTAGGTTCTACTCTCAGCACTCACACAGTGGCTTAAAATAGTCTGTAGTTCTAATAACGGGATCAGTCTCTTCTTCCAGCCTTTCGGGGTACCAGGAATGCATGTACGCAGACATGCATGCAGGTAAAACACCCATACACATAAAATAAAAGAGCAAAATGGATCTTTCTGTCCTCTCCCTCCCTCTCACTTACTGAAATGGGGTATCAAAGTAGCTGGAAAAGTCTTGGAGATATCAGACCCTCACTTTTGGATATCACAGCCTTCCAAACTGTTCAAAATTAGTCTCAGAGCAGCACAAAGTGGATCAAGGAAATACATCATCTTCACTTACAGGTAAGCAACTCAAGGTGTGGACTAAGGCTCAGAACACTGCTTAAGGTGAAGGCTGGCAAGTGTGAGCCAGGGTCAGTACCCAGTCTGGGTTGCTCCACAGCCCATGCTCTTGAGCAGTGGTTCTCAACCTTCCCAACACTGTGTCCCTTTAATACAGCTCCTCATGTTGTGGTGACTTCCAACCATAAAGTTTTTTGTTGCTACTTCATAACTGTAATTTTGCTATTCTTATGAATACAATGTAAGTATCTGATACACAGGATATCTGATATGTGACCCCAAAGGGGTCACAACTCATAGGTTGAGAACCACTGTTCTTGAGGATTACTTCACCATGCTCCAGAAGGCTGTGCTCAAAGCCCTGTAATCTGGCTTTAAGGAAAGTCAGTTCCCTGAAAATGTCAGCTGCTAGTGACCGCTGTGGCCTGAACTAGGATGACAACAGACTGACCCCTTACTCTGGGCACACACTGAGCCCTGACAATGGTCTCACAGCAAGCCCTGTAAACCTGATCACACACTAAGCCCTGATACTAGTCACACACTGAGTCCTGATCCAAGTCATATACTGAGCCCTGGTCTCTTACTGAGCCCTAGCTGCCCACTGAGCCTGATCCTAACCACACATCAAGCAAACATGGTTAGCCACTGAGCCCTGACCCTGGTCAGTCAGCTGCTGAACCCTGACCCTGGTCACACACTGAGCCCTGACTCTAGTCACACACCGAGCCCTGATCTTGACCACATCATAAGCCTTGGCATTGGTCACAGAGTGAGTCCCAACTCCATCCAGAGTCTGAGTCCTGATGAAGTCTACATTCAAAACCAAGGCATTTCAATCCTGCCATTTGTTGACCAAATAGTTGTCATTAGCCTTCTGAGACAGGCTTAGACCATGACTTCTCCGGTAAATACTTGGAAAGTTTAGATTACTGTGAGATGCTGAGCAGGGGCCATTCAGAGTTTGGATGGAGGCCCAGAATCCATAGGTGCCTCTTCTAGCAGCCAAGCTGGTATTGAGAATACAGGCCCTGGGAACCAAGACAGCTTCTAGTGAGGCTTTTGGCACAGCACAGGAATAGGCAGGGAAAACTGTGTCTACCTGCCATTCTGCCACCTACCAACTGGACACCCCATTGGATTGGCAGAAAGGCAGTGCTGACCCCACAGTTTCTTTCCTGGGAGTAGAAGACATAGGTGGGGAGGGGAGGCCTATTATACTGAATGCAGGGCTCAACCCTTTTCCAAGGAGACTCAGTCACCTTTATAGTTGCTTGTTTTCTTCAGCCATGGCCTCCTTTGTCATCCCAAGGTGGGACCAGATCTTGGTGTGCAGAGGTGATATGGTTCTCGAGAGGGCAAGAGGCCCAGTCAGGGGTCCCAACATACTTCTCCAGGAAGTATCTCTTGGTCCTCTGGTCCTCTGGGAGCCCTGTCTGGCGAATAGGACTCTGGACTTCTCCATGAACCGGGTTACATTCTGTCTACTCAGTGAGGCAAATGGATATGGGGAAGTGATGGAACACATGAACCAGCCTACACATTTACTCCTGGGTGGCTGGCTAACTGCACGGACGGGGTTTACATCAGTATATCAGGGCTACCTAAAAGGCTTCTCCATCATCCCTAGTGGCCTGGCCTCAGTTGTCCTCTCCACATTCACTGCAGATCAGGCTCAACTCTCTGGACTATGTGCAGCTGTTAAATCACTGCGTGTCCTTGGGAAAGACATGTCCATTTCAGTACAGGTCTCTCATGGGAAACTGGGGTAGCTAGAGTGTCCACCTCAACGATTTGCTTCAAGGGTTCCAAAGACTATCGTGCACGTGAGGAGGTCCAGCTGAAGGCCTGCCACAATGCCTGACACTTAATAGACGCTGCAGAGACCTGGTTCTTGCATCCTACCTACCACCTTCCCTAGGCCCAACTGGCAAGAGTTGGGTGGAGGGGCTGGTTCAGTGGATAAAGTACTGACTTGAGTAGTAATCCCTGTATCCATATAAATGCTGGGCAGGAACGTCAGCACACCTATTTAAGCCCAGTCCTCTGCGGGGTGTTGGGGAGCAGACAGAGGCTCCCCAGAGCAAGATGGAAAGCTAGACTAACCAAATCCTAACTAACAAGCTGGGTACAAATGAGAGAGACCTTGCCTCAATACATGAGGTAGAGAATAACCTCTAACTTCAACACACCTACACCTGAACATATACTCACACGCAAACATGCACACACACATACATGCACACCACATATACATGCAAAAATGAAATTTTAAATATGAAATAGTTGGGTGGAGACATCCTTGCCTGGCCCAGAGGTCTTTAAAGCCCAACCCCTCATCCCAAATGAGTCTGGGACACCTCCCCACCCCAGCTCCTCCCCTGCAAACTCCTTCCAGCACTTTTTCTACTCTGCCTTCACTCTTATAGCTTCTGGTTTAATGTGCACAATACAATTAAGGCAAAATGGTTTTCCCATCAAACGCCAATGACTTTCTTCTCCTCATCCTACCCCAGCACCACCAGCCAGGCAGTGAGCCCTCCTTCTCCTGGGCTATGAAGATGAATTTCAGGACATGACTCCCTGCAAAAGTCTCCTCCCCTAGAACTCCTCTCATAACCCAGAGACCCCTCAGAAGCCAGGAGTAGGGTGGAAAAATCAGGAAAGGGCTGAGAGAGTGTGCAGTCTAGCAATTGGCCAAGGTGGAGTGGGAAATGCATTTATAAGTCCTCTGAGGAGCATTAGGTTTTAGGCAGGAAGAGAAGAAAAGGAGGAGAAGGGAGGTGCTGACCCAAACTGTCCTACAGGTTAGAGGTTTATTAATGCTGCAGGTGGCCTTGGGGGACAGGGTCTGAAGAATCTCAGTCCCATCAGCCAAGCAGCATGACTCCTTTTAAAGGTTGCTGAGGGGATGGAAGGTCTCAAGGAAGCAGGCTCAGTTAACACCTCTGTGTTATGTGACAGAGGTAGGGGAGCAGGGTGTTTGTGACTGAGGCAAACTGAGGAGAGTCACTCTTTATCTGGGGAGGAGCATGATGCCTGGCTAATGCGTGACTCACGGTGAAATGACAATAGTCAGACTGCCACCAGGATGCTGGATGTGCTGCTGCTTAGAGCCTGATTCGCTACAGGGCTGGAGCTCTCTGACAGGAAGTGCACACTCTCTGTCCCATCCAGCCCCCCCCCAAAGGCAGGAGGCTGCAATGATGCCTGAAGTCACATTCCCCACTCCTCCCCTAGAAGGGAGGGGAGGGCAGTCAAATGCAATGCTGGTGCTCTGCACAGCCAGGCTGCAATTACTTTTGAGTCAGTGCTTCCCTGGCCTTAGACAAGGCCCTGAGGCCTGAAGTGACCTGTCTTAAGGTGTGCTTAAGGAGACACTGCCAGCACAGATGGGGCAGTGAAGTCAGGTACAGAGCTTTGTGCTGCTGAGAGCTCACAATGACACGTATACTTCAATGCCTCCCAACTTTGTTGAAGTGGAGATCACAGCCTTCTCCATTGGGACCGTGCTCATCCTTCAAACATTTCCTGAAGCAGGCTGAGTACCAGGCCCTATGCCGGCCATTGGCATTGTGAATCAGGCAGGGACTGTCCCTCAAGCACTTTCCAGCCTAGGGAAGAAGGCAGAGCCACAACTGAGGGATAGCGTAGAGATCTGGACAAGAAGAGAGAATGGAGTTTGGGGGGTTAGGGACAGCTTTATGTAGCAGAGATACAAGCAATATAAGCCTGGGAGGGTGGGTAGGAGTTCACTGAACTAAAACGGGTTGTTCAGGTCCGGGTGAAAGGTCAGCATTAATAAAATAGGTCTTCAGTAGGGCATTTTCATAAGCCCAGAAACATCCAACTCCTGGTCACAGGGTGATGTAAACTGGTGCCCCAGAGTTTTAAGGCCTATGTGGTACAGCTGTAGCCCTGAGTACACACATCTGTATTTGGAGCCCGGCATCACAGTGGAAAGGCCTGGGCAATTTGCTGTCCTTTCTGGCTCTTGTTTCTGCAGACTGAATGATGAGGGTTGCAGGAAATAGCTATGGTGCTCAGTGCACACTTCCATACACCAGGGCTGGGGAGGGGTATGTGAATAGCAGCTATCACTGTCAAATGAATTGTTGTTTCGATTCAAAAGGGACTGTCCAGTTCATAGACCCGGAACAATGCAGGCCACCCAGCCAGGGGACTCGCAGAACTACAGGGATGCTGGGGTAGAACTGGAGCTGGGCTTGAGGAGGTTGTGCTGAAAATGACCCTGGAGGTCTCGGCCTTGGCAAAGAGAGAAGCGGACAGGCTGGGCTGGGTTCCTATGTTGGCAATTTCCCCTTCAAAACCTCCCGAACTCCGACTCTGTTCATTAGCATGAGAATAGCGCGCCGGCTGGGAGCTGAGGGTCCAAAGGTATTTGTATTCGGTAGCGCTTCCTCCGTTCTGGCTCAAAGTCACCGCTTCCCCTAGCTGGAAGGCTGGGCGGGGATCCAACAGATGCTACCGGCAGCCAAGAAGAGGGGAGCCCGACCCAAGTGGCCGCTCTGTGCCGAGGGGACCACACTCAGAAATGCAGTTAGAATACCTTCCCCGACCTAGCCCACTGTGAGCCATGGTTATGGGCAGGAGGTTTTCTCCTGTTAGTTCTTAGATTCCCTCCCCCCCCACCCCCTACACCCTTGGTTTCTTTGACATTTCCAATCCTGTACGGTAGAAGACAGGAGTCTGAGGCTTGTGGGGCTCTCACAAAGGAACCTGGAATTTTCAAAGGTGGAGAAACACTGCCCAAGAGGATTAATAATAATAACCATCATTATTGCTAGCAGTTGGGAGTGCTGCCCCTTGTCAGGCATTATGGTAGGCATTTTACATACATTATTTTTCTCTCGGTCTCTCCTTTTTAAGTTCATGCCACAATCCTGAGACACTGTTTCAAGCCTCACTTTATAAATCAAGAAACTATGACTTGGAAGATAAGAGTTAACTTGCCTAGGAATAAGAAAAAGAAATAATTCCTGCCTGGCAGTAAGAGCTGCAGTGTTAAGTGTCCCCTCACCTGATTGCCCTCCCAGCTGCCCCTTTGGGAAGGAGCAGCATACCAAAAATGAATGGATAGTTTGGGGAATTGTGAAGAGGGCCAGGGAGAAGAACCACTATCAGTCCCTTCTCCACCGTCCTCTAGGGTACTCAGGCTTATTCATCCCCCTGGGAACCTGGCATATAGCTGTGGAACCCAGTATGCTGGCATTTCTAAGGGAAAGGCAGAAAAGTCAAGGAGCAGAAAAACACCCTGTGCCACCCTCAAGGAAGAACGCAGAATCCAGGATGGGCCCCACAAGAATGTTCTTCATCTGTCTGCCCAAACTTTCCCCCAGCCTCGTCATTGTTAAGCGGACACCTTCTTCTGTCCCCCCAGCTCCCCTCTTCCTCTTCATCCTTGCCAATAAGAATCTAAGAACATCCCAGTGCCTAACCACTCTGTGAAGTTCCCGAGTCTAGTGATAACGTTACTGGAAACTTTGGGGAGCCTCAGTGGGTCTACCAGAGAAATTGGGGTCCTCTCTCAGGATTTCTAGTCTCATTAATATAAGAACTTAGGAGCAGACTCAGAGGGAAGCACCAGGGCCTAAAAGAAAACACCGGGTTGAGCAAGCAACTGCTTGGAGGAGGCAGAGATGCTCTCCGGGTGACAGTGGCAAGCCTCGACACACCCCCTGCGGGATCTCCCATTCCATCCGTATTTTCAGGTCTCATACAATCCAGAAGGCCTGCTGTCTGCATCTGTCTCTTCGCTTCCCATCTGTCCCAGGACTCCAAGCTGCTGCAGAAGACTCTGACCATCCCTCTACCCTGGGTGGGAGTACTCTATGCCGACTCAGTCTCAGACGTGGCGGCATCACACAAGGGCCGCAGCTGCCTGGGAGTCCAGAGTCTTGCTCACCCTAAATCCCCAGAGGTTGGGTGTAGGAGTGGGAAGGCCAAGTGCTTAGGACCACAGGGTGAGCCGCCTTGCCAAGCTTTCCATTGGCTCCTCATTATCCTCGCCCTCTGCCTGAGAAAGTAATTAAATCTGTCTCCCATCAAAGGCTGGGCCTGGCTTTACCCCAAGGCCTGGCTGGCATGGCAGGGAGATAATGAGCACTCTCACCAGGCCTGGAGAGGGGGCGGGGCCTAGTTGGCTCCACCCTCACCAACCACACAAATCTGGAAGCTAACGTTCATCTTCCCTGGGCTGAAGAGAGATTCCCAGCCTTCCAGGGTGTGCAGGTGGTGCAGAATAGGGCCCTGGGGTCCTGGCCCTAGGGCTCAGGGCGTCAGGACCCACAACGGGGAAGCTCAAAGAAAGAGTATGGTCCACGAGCTCCTCTTTCAATTAACAGAACACATGACTGGGACCAGGCTTGCTTTGGGAGCTGGAAAGAAGGTTCCCTTTCTTCTTCCCTTTATTTTGACAAAAAGGATGTGAAGATGAAGGTTAAGAAGCCGGTGCAGCTCTCTGCGACATGCCCCACTTACAAAATGAACACAGGAAGGCTTCGTGCAAAGGGAACTGTAAAGGCCCAGAGGGTGGCAGGAAGTCGCGGGAGAGGAAAGGCAAGCGAATGGTGAGAAAACAGGGAAGGTGAGGCTAGTGAAGTGGGAGGAGGGCAGCAGGGAGGCCTGCAGTGGGTCCCGGAGGTAGTGCGAGCTATTGAAAGCTTAGGAGCCCTGTTGTAGGGCTAGAGAGATGGCTCAGTGGCTAAGAGTGCTCGCTGTTGCTACAGAGGACCAGTGTTAGTAGCACCCACACTGGGTGGCTCACAACCTCCTGAAACTCCAGATCCAGATCCAGCGCCCTCTTCAGGCCTCTGCAGGTACCTGCAAGAACAGTAGACTAGGATGGAGAAAAAAAAAAGGCTGCTATGCAGCCTGGCCTGATCATTCAAACCCAAGGCCCGTATTCCTGGCTCTGTTTGACTCAAATAAGGAAGGTGATTCCTAGAGCCAGGCAAGGAGAACTCTGCCCAGAGTCATTTGGCTATGGCACTTGACCTCAATAGGCTGCCCTGACTCAGGGACTCAGGAGTACCTCTGTGAGCCTCACTTTCTTCCCCTGTGAGATGGCAAAGGTGATGATAGTGATGGTGAAGGGTCCTCCACAGACTGATGAGCATCAAGAGTCATAGCTGTGCCAGAAGAGACCTGCTCTGGTTGCCACAAGTCTCCCCCAACCACAGGATGCCTGGATACTCTCCTGCCTTTTGATGGGAACTCTCACAACCCTGGCATGAGCTCACTTTAGTAGGCAGGTTTTGGGCCAACCTCCAGCTCTCAAGTCGCCTGTGAGAGCCCTACTCAATTACCCTTAATCTTCTTGATGGGGTGGAGTCCAGCCAGCCATTGCAAGCCCCAAAACAAGTCCCCAAGCCCTGTCACAGATTACTTTTCCCTAGCCCTCCCTGTGGCCATCTGTCTAGATGGCAAGGTAGTGGCGTGGACAGCCCAGGACGATGTGTCCTTCCTACCCCACTGCCTCCTGGGGTGAGGGTGGTGATCAGATCCACAGTGTGGAAAAGATATTCTGAATCTCAGAGACCTGGCTTAAAATTCCACCATTAGCATTTGGTGAGTGGCCTGGAAGGCCCTTCTTAATCTGCATGTGTCTTCTAGGTGCCCCTGTGAGTCAAGAACCACTTTCTGGAAGAGGGGGTTCCTTAGATCCAAGGAAGCCGGCAGATCTCTGGAAGGAGCAGATCTGCACAGCAGGATTGTGAAGTGGAGGGCACGGAGTGCTGCCAACTAAGCAGGCCGGGCCGTCATCCCAAAGTCAGTGGCGGGTGCTCCTCCCAGCTGGAGCCAGGGTTGAAGCTCTCACTGTAGGAACACCAAGAAGAGGGTCCCTATGACAAGTCACACATATGGGTACACAGCATGGCGCACACCAAAGCAAACAGGGAACCCTTCCTGGGTGGCCGCAATGTCACAGAAATAGACAGACCAGGCCAGGCCTTGCTTGAGTGTACACTCTTTCTGCGTATTTTGTGTCGTCACATGGTCACATATGTCCTCCATATGTGACCATGCGACGTAAGAGGACCAAGTAGGATTGGTAAGAGGACCAAGTAGGATTAAGCCCTAAAACTGGAAAGCAGATGTGTAATCCTGGCCTTGGGGTGATCTGTTACCACCTACGCTAACTAGTACTGTAAAGTCAGTGGACAGGAAGGCTGTCTTTTGTAACGTAATGGCCTGCTTGTTGGGGTCCCACACCAGTCTTTTGTGTTGCAGGGAGATAGGTGTGGGCATGGTGGAAGGGAAGCTGTGTGTGTGTGTGTGTGTGTGTGTGTGTGTGTGTGTGTGTGTGTGTAACCTGAGCACTTTGGTTTCAAGCAGTTACTGCCACAAGGTGTCACTAAAGGTCCAGAGAGGTTGACTGACTTGCCCAAGGTCACACTGGCTCTCTAAAGTTCCATTCTTAAGCATTTCCCCCCGGACATAAAATGGATCTGCTATGCTTCTGAAATTGGATGGGAGAGTCACAGGCAAGTTCAAAAGAACCTTAACAGACTTGCTCAGTGACAGGATATGAAGAGAATCACTGGGCCCCAAGCCTGGAAGTGAAAGGGTGTGTCCAATGACATCAGCAAAGAGAAAGAGGAGGGCTTAGAGGGGATAAGAGAGACAGGCCCAGGTCTCAGACACTGTAAGGCTAACAGTTCAGTTCAGCCCATGTGCCTAAGGCCTTCCCGAGTGGCTGCCCACAAACATCTGCACACCTCCCTCCAGCCCTTAGAGGAGGCCACTCAGACACTGGCCTCACAAAGTGGCCAGACCCCCAGTGGCCCTAGTTACAGTCCTTTTCCACCAAGGCAGGAGCAGCACTTGACACAGCCAGGCCTAGCAGCTGTGTCTACCCAAGGGTCTCTCTGCTCTGCTCTCAGTCTCCAGAGCCCAGTTCCTTAATATCTGTTCCATGCCAGATGGAGAGAGGCCTTGGCAGCATGGTAGCCCAGGATTGCCCACCCCGAAGTCAGAGTTATCCTGTTTACTCATGCACAGTGGGGGACTTTTCTAACACAGACTGAACTCAGGGACCATGTGGTCCCCTCCTCCTCTTCAGAAGTGCCTAACTTCTGGCCTAGCTCTGTGGACCCTTCAAGACCCAACCCAGAAAGTCACTTCTACCTTTCACCCCATGGCCAGAATGGGTTAGATACTTTCCTTTTGTGCACCATTTGTTGACCATTTACAGCATTGCCGATGACCAAAGATGCAGTGCCACCTGTGTGTCCACCTCTGCCACAAGATGAGCTTCTACCGTATACACTGGAGGTTTAGCATGCTGTCATTGGTTCCCACGTCTTTCTCTGGGGGGGGGATGAGGGGTTTCCTAGACTTCCCAGTTCGAGGTAGAGTAGAGGACCTACCTTGACTACCTTGACTCATGAATCTTCAGAAACGGTCCCCAAAAAGCTGATCTCAGGGTTGAGTTCTCTAGCTACATGTCTAGCATGAGGCAGCTTCGTTGAGCATGGGTGAGGATGTGAGCCCAGAGGTTCTCATCTTTACAGTCTGTCCCCTCCCTGTACCTGGCTTGGCCGGTGGCCCATGTCCAGATGGAGTTGATGAAGGTTCCAAGCAGCCAAGGCTTAGCAGCTGCAGAAGTGATCATGGAGTTCATGGAGATCTCCTCCAGGACTCAGATATGGGAGCTGGAGACTAAGGGGGAGGCAAGACTAGAGGAAGCCCCTCTGGTTGTACCCGGTCAGAGGGCTACTGACCAGAGGTTAACTTTCATTGCCAACTTGTCTGGATGTGAAATCACTTAGGAGACACCCCTCTGAGTGTATGAGTGAAGACATTTCCAGAGAGGATTAAGTGACTGGAAGACCCACCCTGAATGTGGATGGCACCATCCCGTGGATGGGGGTCCCAGACTGAATAGAGAACACCAATATCCATCCTTTTGCTGGTGCTGCCTGCGGGTGCCCTGTGGCCTGCTGCCTCATGCGCCTGTGACCCAAACAGAGTCCCTTTTGCAGCACCCCTGCCACTATGAAACAAGACAAGCTCTTCCTTCCTTAAGTTGATTCTGCCAGAGTTGCTGAGCCCAGGAATGTGATTTGGCTTGTCTTACCTACTTCCTGGCTCTCAGGGGTTATATGAGCATGCCCCCACCCCCTTGTCACAGCATATGGATAGCGACCTGCAGATTTCATTCAGATCTCCTAGGGGCTTTAGAAAGTTTAGGCCTTAAATTCGAAAGAGTTTTAGTCAGTCCAGGTTGATATAGCAAAAATGCCATGGATCAAGTTTCCTAAACAAAGACCATAAGTATCTCCCAGTTTGGGGCCAGGGGCAAGAGTCCATTCCTGGTTCATGTAACAGATGTCTTCATTTGTGGTCACATGACAAAAGGGTCAGGAGAAGGCTCTAGGGTTTCTTTTTCTAGCATTCAGTGTATGTGTTCAGGCATTTGAATACATAACATGATACAGCACATGAGATTCGATGACAAATAGCAGGAGATGGTTCTCATTTTCCACCATGTGGGACCCAGGAAGAATCAGGTCCTCAGGCTCTGTGACAGGTACCTTTACCCACCGAGCCATCTTGTCAGCTCTGGGATTTGAAGTAGGCGCTGATCACATTCATTAGGGTCCATCTGTAGAGCTCCCAAAACTCAATCACCGTACAAAGGCCCTACCTTCTGACACCATCACATTAGAGCTTAGCAATTTTTAAATTTTTATTTTTAATCATATGCATATGGTATGTCTGCCTATGGGTTTATGCATGTGAGTGTGTGTTCCTCCAGAGGTGAAATTATAAGCAGTTGTGAACCACCTGATGAGGGCTTTAGGAATAGAACTTGGGTCCTCTGGAAGAACAGTTCAGCCTTTAATCACTAAGTTACCTCTCCAGCCCCAGGATTAGCATTTTAAAGTATGAACTTTGTAGGGGACACAGACTTCTAGTCTACAACAAAGGAGGCTCTGGCTTGCATCCTGGCCCTCTTCAGCTCTAAGGGAGAGAAGTGGCACTAGGTACCCAAAAGCAGTGTGAGGAGACCCTCTGTGTTCCAGGCACAGAGCAGCTGACCTATCAACACACAGAGTAAGTACGAATCGTGCCCCCAGTGTCTCTACCCAATGACCCCGCTGGGTAGGAATTCTTCTCACCTTCATGAGAGAAGGAACTTACCAAACAGAAAGAAGAAATAGAAAACAGGAATTACCCCTGTGAACAGATTTATTTGGGGATTTTTTTAGTTATATTATTATTATTATTATTATTGGGGGTGGGGGTGGTGGTTTGGTTTTGTTTTGCTTTGCTTTGCTTTGAGAAAGGGTTCCTCTGTGTAGCCCTAGCTGTCCTGGAACTCACACTGCAGAACAGGCTGGCCCCAAACTTAGAGCATTCCCTGCTTCTGCCTCCAGGGCACTGGGATTAAAGGTGTGTGCCACCGCACCCAGCTTCAGATTGAATTAATAAAAAGTCTGCTATTAGGAAATACTCCAGACTTAGAGGCTTTATCTGACCAATTTTAATTTACAGAAAAAGGAAAGAAAGAAGAAGAAAAAGAAAAGGAAGAAAGAAATTTTTGCTAGGAAAGGGGGAAACTCTAAGTCACAACCAGGACCATCAGAAGATGAAGCACAAGGGTTTCTGCATTTGCTCATTAGGCAGGCGCATGAACCAACTAAGCCACAGCCATGGAATGCTTAACTTCAGACCCAGGCTGTCTTTTTTTTTTCCTTTTTTTAAAAAATTATTTATCTATTTTACATCCTGACCACAACCTCCCCTCCCTCTTCTCCCACTCCCTACCCTCTCCCCTCTGCCCCCCCAACCCACCCCTCCTCCATATTAGCTCAGAAAGGGACAGGCCTCCTATGGCCATCAGCAAAGCATGGCATATCAAGGTGCCATAAAACCAAGCACCTCCCCTTGTATTCAGGCTGGGCAAGGCAATCCAGCATGAGGAATAAGTTCCCAAGAGCCAGCCAAAGCACCGGGTACAGTCCTGCTCCCATTACCAGGAGTCCCACAAACAGACCAAGCTACACAACTGTCACATATATGCAAAGGGCTAGGTTCGTCTCATGCAGACTCCCTGGTTGTTGGTTCAGACTCTGTGAGTTCCCATGAGCCAGGCTAGCTGTTTCTGTGGGGTTTCCTCCAATGTTTCTGACACCCCCAGCCCCTCCCTCCCATTCCTCCCACCATTCACCCCACCCCCACCCTGGCTCCTACAATCCTTCCTCTCTCTCCTCAGCAAGACTCCCCAAGCTGGGCCCAATGTTTGGCCCTGGGTCTCTGAATCTGCCTCTATCAGTCAATCACTGGATGAAGGCTCTCCAATGACAACCAGAGTAGTCATCAATCTGACCACAGGGATGGCCCGTTCAGGCTATGTATCCACTGCTACCAGGAGTCTTAGCTGGGGCCAGGCTGTCTTTAGATGTAAGAGTTCCCATCTTTAAAACGGGTAGGGAAGCAAAGCTGCTCTGTGGATCATTGAAGGACAGAGGAAGTACTTGAAGTAAACTGCCCCATAACAGTAACATCTGTCTGAAGAATTTCCCCCTCTGAAGGTCAGTGCCTACCAAGCCCTACCTGGTACTCATGGAACCTGGAATCCATCGCCTGTGTATGTTGCTTTCACTGTTTAAGTGAAACACAGATACAGTCTTTTGTAATTGACAAGTTCCCCAAACCCACCTGGGGTAAATCTGCACCCTGACTCACACCATATAGGCATCATCTTGGAGTTGTTTTGAATGCATGTTCTCCTGCAGATATGACCCTACGATCTGCTTTCAGTTCACAATCACATACATACTATTCTCTGTGCGTGACATGGTGTAATTCATGTAGGTGTGCTCATATGTGTAGCGGTCAGAGGTCATTGCCAAGTACCTTCCTCAATCACTCTTCACTTTGTTGAGACAGAGTCTCTCACTGAATCAGAAGTTTACCGATTAGGCTAGGCTTACTGGGCAGAAACCCCCGGGATCTTCTGTCTTTGCCTTCCCATGGTCAGGATTACAGGCATAGGCTGTCGTGCCTGGTTTTTTATGGGGATTCGGGGGTTCCAAACTCAGGTCCCCGTGCTTGTGCAGCCATCGCACTGTTCATCACGGTGTCAGGGTGCTGCAGAGTGACATAAAGGGTCACCAATGACCTGGACTGAAGTCCTGACCCTGGCCTTGTATCTGTGTGACCTGGGACCAGATTTTCAGTCCTCTGAGTCTCAGATTCCCCATCTGGAAATAGCAATGGAAATTCCACATCAGCTTGGTGCAATGGTTCTCAACCTTCCTAACGCTGTGACCCTTTAAGACAGTTCCTCACGTTGTGGTGACCCCAACTATAAAATTATTTCTGTTGTTGCTTCATAACTGTAATTTTGCTACTGTTATGAACTGTAATGTAAATATCTGTATTTTCTGACAGTCTTAGGCGACTCCTATAAAAGGCTCATGAGAACTACTGGCTTAGTTAGCTGGATTTCTCTATGAGCTGGCAAAGAGAGATTCAGTGGTGTCAGATACTCAGGTCCCGAAGGAATCTGAGAACTGGGATTTAAGTGGCCTGGAGACTAGGAGTTGACCAGATGGTCCTCACATCTCTGTGCTTACATGTTTCTCCCCTCTTGAGGCAGAAGAGTAGGAAGGAGAAGGACAGCTCAATCATGGCTGCTGGCTTTGGGGCTGTTCAGTCTCTGGAGGAGCTCCAGGGAAAGGATGATCTCCTCAGAGGTGACAGCTGGGGTATGGCCCCTGCTTTCCCTAAAGCTGGAAGAAACAAGTTGCTTCCAACAACGGTGGCTATTGTCAGTGTGAGTCCAGCTCCCTGAACTTTTCCCTCCTGTTAGAAGCTGCTTCTTACTGGTTTGAACATGGGGAAACTGCGGGCAGGGAAAGCTTCTACATACCATCTAGTCCAGCTCCCTCATTTGAGCTGAAGGGAAGAAAGCGGGGGACATAAAGACAGTCCTGACCTCTCTTTACTACAATAATATTGGTGTCCTTGGGAGCAGAGACCAACCAGGTAGGTGTCATCCCCATTCACAAGTCAGACAACTAGGCAGCTTCCTCAAGGGTGGCCCCTGCTAGAGGCAGACTTAGAACTTCAGGAGTCTCCCACTCATCCACCCCCATACTCAACACTGCATCCCCCCAACTTGGTGGACTGCATCCTCCAGACATACGCCATGGGCTACAGGCCCCTGGAAGTCACTCTCTCATGCCCACTGCTCTGCTCTACTCTGATCTCCAGGACTCCCAAGAATCATTCAAGAAACTGTCTTGTCTTCAAGCCAGTGATCCCCAAGGAGTAATGATCCAATATCACTGGGAGCACACACCCAGCACAGGGCCAGGCACAAACACAGTTAAGTGTGAATGAGACCATTCGTGGAGAAATTGATGGAAGGGGAAGGGAGGGAGGGGAGGGAAAGAGGAAAGATTAGAAGCCCATACTCTCTTCCATAGCTTCTTTCAACAGAGAAACAAGGCTCCAAGTGTCTACCCCACACTGATGAACCTCAACTTTCACTACCACTGCTACACCTGATTCCCAGCTCCCCTGCCACAGTGCCCACAATGTTCATGAACTGCCCTGCCACCCTCAATTCCACTAGGGTACAGAACACTCGTCCTAGGCAAGTGACCAGGCCTTGACTATAAACCAGCAAATGAAGGACTTGGAGGCCAGGCTGGAACCTACAAAACCCTGGAGCAAATAAATGTCACTCTTCATCAGTCCCATCCCTTGCTCACTGGGAATTGATGAGGTCCATGCTCCTTCCCTGAGGTGGGGAGGGGGCTGGGGGGGACTCCCAGTGTTTGTCAGCAGAGTATGGTATTGGGGAGGACTGTTTCCATGGTTACTAGCCATGGGAGCTGCAGGGAGATGGGGCCATGGTGTACACAGACACAGATCCACACGGACCTGCAAGAAAAATAGCAACAGATTTGCTGAGTCATTGGCCCCACATATTTATAGTCTCTGGCGAAGGCAGACCTGCCTATCAGAGGCTAATAATACTGCAGCAGTGTGTTAATTGCAAAGACGGAGTCTTCAAGCATCCATTCAGACACCCGAGACTGCTCCTTGAATAAAGAGTAAGGCCTCACAATGAGCCAGGCTTCCTTCTGCTTGGTAGTGTGTATAGTTAGGTATAGTTAGGGGAGAGAGAGAGGAGAGAGAG
>LOJH01002915.1:0-13520 GCA_001685095.1 Ellobius talpinus
AAAAAAGAACAGTTTGTGCTCTTAGCCACTGAGCAATCTCTCCAGCCCCCTCATCATCTAGTTTCTTAGTTTATACATAAACGATCAAGTTCAGGGAGCCCAGAAGGACTGGGCAAGTGTCAGAACCAGGCTAGTAACACTATCACCAAATGAAAGCTACATGGGTGGGTGGTTGCTTGAATACTGAATTAATTGCCGCTGTGTGATTTTTGACTTTTTAAATCTTTGTACCAACTTTGAAGAAGTTTACTATATGGGTAATTTCATTTCCAACTAATATAGTGGAAGCTTGCAAAAGCTGATCAGCAACCCAGGGTCCCCCGTCTGTAGAGCTGCATGGGAAAGGTATGTCTTTGGTCATGCCTACATTCACCCCTCCGGGTCCTCAGGGACTGGCTGAGGATGTCTGCACTCCATCTCCTGGGAAGGATCTTGAAGTCGACCCATGCAGTTCCTCCCTATTTCTAGTCCTCTGATTACTTGGAGCCTCAAGCTCCCACCCTTTTTAAAACCTGGAACAAAAGGGAGTTACTGGCCCCCTTGGGCTCCACTTGAAATCTGAATGGCTGACTGGAGATGGAAGGGCTTCAGCTCTCTGCTGGCTCCTTTTAATTATTATTGTTTTTTTTTCCAAATTGCTACCTATGAGTTTCTCATAAGCACTTTGGTGGGTGAAGGGTAAGGCAGTTAACTCTGAGTGCCACAGACAGACAGGAAAGCATCTGAAAGAAATTCACATAACGACAGTAGTAATGGAGGGGAAGGCCTCCCTTGCTACAGAGCAGCTTGGAGCTAAAATAGATGCCTGGGATGGGAGAGGAGACGGAGCCTATGCACCTCACCATCACAGAGGCTTTGCAGGAAAAACTATTTTGTCTTTAGATATTTTCAGTCACCTTTATAAAATGTGAACAAATCCTGTAAGACTGAACCAAAGGGGTAGCTGGAGGGGGGCACTAAAAATTCTCCACTAAAATCCAAGTAACGATCAGAGATAGGAAACTCTGATAGTCTCAAACTCCTTCCCAGACTCAGTGGCCTCTAGAACTGGGGCCATGTGGCCCCAGTAGACATCTTCCTATTGTTTTAGAAACCACTTTCCCACCTATCATTTATAACAGGACTTGGGCAATTTTGTCAGTCTGAGAATACCCACCCCTTCTCCATAGGAAGGTGTTTTTGCCATTTCAGATTACCATAAACCCTCCTCTATACCCTGTGAGGGCCTCCTGGGAGTTTTGTTTTGGTCACAAGCCTCCCATGTCCCTAGGGGGTCTGGAGATGGATCTGAGGTGGTGCAAAGTGCTGGGGTGCCAAATTATCAGACAATGGGCACATTGAGAATGCAGGTGGGGCCAGGCCTGTGTGGGCTGGAGCAGCTGTTGAAGCCTCAGGGGGAGCAGCAGTACTGAAGAGCAGTACTGGCTGAGAGGAGAGGACCATAAGCCAAGGCAGTGGGGAGGAGTACCCCCCTCCCCCAGGATTCCAGGGCAAAGGGACATTTGAACTATGACTCAGATGAAAGGGGTGGGATCTGTGAGCAAACTTCCTGTTGGAAGCTTGGTCTTGGTGGTTGACTGGCCTTACCAGGTCATAGAGATAATGGGACTGGGGCCTGTTAGGCCTCTGGTAAGGTGGGAGGACCTGGAGATCTGGAGTAGCAGGTCTTCCTCCTTCTCCCTGCCCCAGGCCAGCTGGAAACCTGGGGGAGGAAGGGTGTTGTTTCATGAGAGGCCTGGGGCAACCTCTGGAGTTCTGTGACTGCCCCCAAGTGCTTACCCAACACTGCTCCCTTCTCCCCAGCTCTGCTTCTAGATTGTTTTTCTAGGAGCCCATCTCAGAGTGGCAGCCTTCACCCTTCTCAGCCATCTTTTCTTTATCCATTCTGGGCCTGAAGATGGAAAGCTGTAAGGGAGGACGCGCAGAGGCTGGAGAGCAGCAGAACCAGATCATGGCATCTGCATTCTGGGGTTAGTGCTCTGCAGAACTGGCAGGAGCAGGCCGTAAACACAGGTATATAAAACACTGAATGTGCCAGGCAGTGACACACACCTTTAATGTCAGCACTCAGGAGGCAGAGGCTAGCAGATTTCTGAGTTCAAGCCCAGCCTGGTCTACAAAGTGAGTTCCATCCAAGACAGCCAAGTACTACACAGAGAAACCCCTGTCTTGAAAAAGCAAAACCAAACCAAGCAACAAAATACCACCCAACCAAACAAAACCATAGAATACTGAATGTGCCTGGTGGGTGGCACATCTTTAATTCCAGCACTTGGGAGGCAGAGGCAGGCAGATCTCTGAGTTTGAGGCCAGCCTGGTCTAACAAGCCGGCTCCAGGACAGCCAGGACTGTTACACAGAGAAACCCCGTCTTGTAAAACAAAAAAACAAACAAGAAAACAGAACAACAACAACAAAAACCCCACTGAATGTGAGGGTGGCAGATTTTTAGGAAAAATGGATTTGAAGTGGGAAGTGCTCTGGAGCATTGAGGAGGTCTGAAGTCCTCACCAAAGGGGGACATTTAAGCAAAGACTCAAGACAGGAGAATACTGAGGGTGTTCCAGCCTAAGGGAATAACCAGGACAGAGCCTCCAAGCTAAGGAACAGCAAGGCCATTGTGCATGGATTCAGGTGGATCATGGGCAGCAGGAGACAGGAACACGGGGGTGGATGGCAGAGGGCCCGGTACCCATTCATCGCAAGGACTCTCTGACCCCTTCTAGCCTGACCTTGCCCCTCCATTCCAAAGAGCAAAGTCTAGTACTTAATGACTTGGACACCAGCCTCTGACCACTCAGGCTCGCCACTGGTCAGAGCCTGTGCCCTCCCCAGGACTTCTGGTCCAGGTGGCACAGGGTGGGGCCCCTGATTCACATTCTTGATAGTGCTGCCAGGTTCCCTGCCACCAGCTGGCACATTCTGTCTTCCTTCCAGCAGCACTTGACTGGGCTCCCTGCCCAGCCTCGGGATGCTTCCTCCAGGATGCCTTCTCTGATCTCCACTCGCTTGGCTTCTTCCCAAATGCAGAGGTCCCTGGCTTCTCTGGTTTCCTTAGAGGAGCACCTGGTGTGTCAAGTGCTCAATAAGCGGCGAGGAGAGGTGTGAGCTGGGCTGAGGGGAGGTGTGAACTGGGCTGAGGGGCTCGCAGAGACAAGGCTTACTCATCTCCATCTCTGAAGGACTTTTGGAGAGCTGCATTACAGGAAAATCAGATTCTTAGATTTTATTTTTTCCCAGCTCTGTTCTTCTAAACAGCATATGTGTGCTGCTGATGCTGTCTTCCTGGCCACCCTCTTATTTGTTTGTAATGTCACTCTTACCACCCCTTTCTACAGTGGTGAGAGCTTTAAAAAGGCTTTATTCCTAGCTGCGTGTATTAGCACAATATGGTTGTCCTAGCACAGAGCAGGGGGCTCAGAGGTTGGAAGCTAGCCTGGGCTACACAGGGAGGGAGAGGAGAATGTTATTCTCTCCATCACCACCGAGGCTATTTGCTTCCTAACGCTAATCACAAAACCCAGCATAGTTTAAAGTGTGCTCCTTATGCTTCTCACATTGAGGAAAATTTGTGTAGTGGCCACTGCTGTTGAGCGTTTAGGACCAGCCAACGGCCCACAGGGGTGCTACAGAATGCCTGTGAAAATGTGGGCAACCTGTTCCTCCTGACATTACATTACAGGTGGGGAAGGGAGAGAACAGGGAGACTAACCTATCCTCCCTTGCGGAGGAAACAAAGGACTCAACGGTGGGGGAACACAATGGGGTTGTGCCTTTTATTGCTTCTGCAGCCCTTTCTGCCTCATTCCTGTTTTGCAGACTGAGGTAACCTAGAGAGGCAACCTAGGGGTGTGGGTGAAAGGATGAGCGAAACCTGGGGGGGGACAAGAAGTCAGATGACTGTGGGGCCAAAATGGGGGAAGGGAGTCCACCTCTCTCCCTCTTGTTTGCTGGCTCCATCCTTGGAAATGCTGAGTAGTTAATTAGCATTGTTAAAGGGCTTTCAGCTAATTCTGGGGAACAGCTCTTTACTTTTAATGAGCTGTTTGTCCCTTCAGCGGTGGGAATGAACCTAGGGCCTTGCATACTGGTGAACACTCTGCTCTCTGCAACTGAGCTAATCCCCCCCAGTTTGGCCTGGAATTCACACCTGTCAGGCTCTGCTGGAGTTTTTGGTGCGCACCACCTAAAACTCTTTAGTGCGCTTCAACATCACACTGGGAACTAAGGAAAACTGTGTCCCCACTGTACTCAGCTCCTTCCCCAGGGATTCTGATTTATATCTTTGAGATTAGGGCTATCTAGGACTCTGCATTTTAACTCCATTGTTATTTTTGTAGTACTGATGATTGATACAGGGCCTTTTGCATGCTAGGCAAGTATTCAGTATCTGGGACCGAGGAAACAGGGTCTTTACTATTTACTAGCCTTGGGCAATCTGAAATTTACTAGATAGACCAGGATAGCCTCAATCTCAAAGGTCTGTCTGCCTCTCTGCCTCTTGAACTGGGGCTGTTGGAATGTCTTTTGATCCTGCTGTGAGAACCATCTGGACCAGAACCTAACTTCCCAAGCCGAAGCTAGAATGTGGATCACCAAACTCTAGTTAGATGGCACACGCCTTTGATCCCAGTTCTCAGGAGGCAGACACAGGTAGATCTGAGTCAGCCAGCCTGGTCTACGAGTGAGTTCCAGGACAGGGCTACTTGAAAAGACCTTGGTCCGCCCTAAATGTGCAGTCTCTGTTAGGATTCAGCCATTATGCTAGCCTGCCATGTCATCTGGCAGGATGTACCCAGGCAGTACACTGGCCAGCCCTGGGTCCTAGTCTGTACACAGGTGCTAAAGGTCCCTTTAAGAGACAAGCCCCGCCTACTCGCGTCCTCTTTCTGCCATTTTCTCTGAGAAGGCAGCCTTTTTTTCCCCTCTCCGCATCTCTTTTTCTGTCTTTTTCTTTCTTTCCTTCCTCATTCCCTTTATCTCAATAAACTGCACTCACGCTCTGTCTGCCCGTGTTCCGCACCTGCCATGGGACGCACGAGGGTCCCAACTTGCGCCATAATCATAACAGTCTCCACGTGACCTGTCTGTCTTGGAGAATGGAGGCCAGGGATCTGTGTGTGGTTGAGTGGCTGATGCTTTAGAAACTCCCCAGGTGGCTCTGGACTTGGTGTGAGGAAAAGCCATTTCAAGTTGTAGACAAGGTGTGTGTCTGCACGTGTGTCTTTGTACTGAATTGGATCAGATGGTACATATGTGTACTTATGCATGTGCTTGCGTGCATTCGAGTGTTGTGTTCAGAGCCGGGGATTAGGAGTCTTCTCTAAATACATTCTCCCTTATTCATTGAGGCAGTTCTCTAAGCTGAACCCGTAGCTCACAGATTGCCCCAGGGGTCCCCTATGTCCCCTTCCATTCCCACTCAACATCGATTCTTGGGATCCAACCTCCAGTCCATATGATGGCACAGGAAGCACAGTTTTTTGGTTTTGGTTTGTTTTTTGTATTTTGCTTCATGTGCTTTATAGCCAAGGATAACACTGGATTATCTTGTGTCTATTTATGGGCGTTCCCTATCCCTGAGGGTTATGAATTCCCCTTGGAAGGTGTTATGACTCATCCGGAAAGTAGAATCTGGTCTAAAGTAGATGCATCTCAGGGTCCTTCAAGGAAGAGATGTAGGGAAATAATGGCTACAAACTGTACACCGTACCCCCCATCCTTCACTCCTTTTCTATTTGAGCTCTGAGTGACTGGAAGTGCAGACTGGCTGGCCTTGATCTTATGGCCTCTGCTTTCGCAGTGCTGAGAGCCACCTGGCCTGGTGTTCTGAAAAGCAGGCAAACTATGCAAGATGTGTGACAAAATTCCAGTGTGTTTAGAGAAGAGATTGGCTGGCCAAGATGCCCCTGCTTCTGTCATCCCTTCCCTCCAGCCTTCACTTTCTTCTTGCTGGGAGAGTGGTTTGCTTAGTCCACTCCAGCGGGTAGCTTTACAATTAACTCTCTTGGCCTTGGACTGAGGCATCTATAAAACACAGCTCCCTCATTTATGAGTTGTCTAACCCTGTGTTAAAAGGCATGTCTAAGCCCTGCTGTTGTCTGGGAGAAGCCAGTGTGAAACTCAAACGGAGCAGAGAACAGATCCAACATGGAGATAAGGCAGCTGCAGTTTCAGTTTTGGGCTGGGCCAAGAATTTCGGGACTTTCTTTGCTGTGGATAGGGAGTTAAGTTGCTTTTCTACTGGGGGTGTGTGCTGATTTAATTTATGATTAATTCATCTGGGTTTTGATAACAGGTCCAGTGAATGCATAATGTATTTCAGATATTTGATTTTAAATGTAGTTCTGGTATTTTAGAAAAGACAATTAGTCATGAGCTTGAGCGTTCTTCACAGTTGCTTGTTTTACCTGTAACAAGTTAACCAGTTGCAGGTTTTAGTTCTCTCTTGTGTCTGTCTCTCTGCTTCCTGTCTCTCCGTCTGTCTCTCTTCTTGAGACGGGTCTCCTGTAGCCTGGGTTGATCTTGAAGTAGGACCTAGATCTTCTTGCATGCTGGGATTACTGGTCTAATCTCCTTTGAGGAAACTTTGGCCTGTAGCTCTGGCCCTCCATGATGCCCATATTACTTTGAAAGTCTTCTAACCATCCGTGAGCCAGACCTTTTAAACCATGGTGGTTTGAATAAGAATGGATCCCAGTAGGCTCATACATTCAAATGCTTAGTCACTGGGGCATGGCACCCTTTGGAAGAATTAGAAGGGTTAGGAGATCTGGCATTGTTGGAGAAAATGTGTCTCTGGGTGGCTTTGAGGTTTCAAGTGCTCATACCAAGCCTAGTGTGTCTCTTTTTCTCTTGGTCTGCGGATCAGTTTGTAGTTCTCAGCTATTGCTTCAGCGCTATGTATCACCTGCTCTCTGCCATGATGGTAATGGACTGAATCTCTGAAACTGTAAGCAACCCCCCAGTTCAATGCTTTCTTTTAAAAGAGTTGCCATGGTCAGTGAAATAGGGCAATCACCAATTCTCCAGAAATGAGAAAGTTGGGGTTTCCCTAAGAATGGAAATTTTCTCTGCCCTAGTGCCAACATTCTCTTTTTTTTTCCAGTAAAGAGTTTGTTTACACCTGTATCTCAGACACAAGGGAAAGACCAAAAGAAAAACAAGGATAAAAAGTAGATAGAGGAGTACTGAGTATCAAGGTGATTGCCGTACAGTTTAGAACTCGGCAGAGCATACATCTGCCTCTGTTCCTACCAACCAAAATAAAGAGGGAAATTTGATCAGCCCTACAGCTGGGTTTCAATGTTTTGGGCATTAGTGAGGCGTCTGGCTCCTCCAGAGAGTTCTTGGTTCTCTGCAGTTCAGCACTGTCTCTAATGTGTCAGACTGCACCTTTGCAGTTGTCTTATAGACAGTCAATACTTGTGGAGACAACATTGCACAATGTAGACTCTAAGAGAACAAAGGTTTCAGTTGTGTGTGTCACCACCTACCTACATAGCTCCATGAGGAGTGGCTTTGCATCTGTCCCTCTGGCAGTAAGATCCATCTTGTATAATGCAAGATAAAGCCATAGCATAACAATATGTAATGGTGGAAATTTTACTAACGCTATTTGTTACCCAGCACTCTGCTGCCTCAGGGTCATGGTGCTTACTATTTCCTCTGCTGGGCACCTTTGCCCTGGCATATAGCTCATTATAACTCGCTATTAAAGATTCCCCCATATTGGAGTCCACTTCATAATAAAATGTACAGTTCCTTTCTCATAGTCTTTGTTATGATTCATCTTAATACTATACATTATCTGCTTACTCCTTCACCTCCCAACGCCCCACTCCGCCAGCATAGGCTCCTTGAAGGTGCAGCCTGCTCTGTACTGTAGGTTGCTATACTAGGAGGACTCAGAATGCTGCCTCAGTAAATTTTCAAGTGACCCCCCCCAGTAGGTGTTGGGGATTAAACCCAGCATCTTACTTGCTACACATGCTAGGTAAGTGCTCTACCATCAAGTCACCAGATACATAGCTGGCTGTTCTAGAACCCACTTTGTAGACCAGATTGGCCTCGAACTCACAGAGATCTGCCTGCCTCTGCCTCCCAGTGCTGGGATTAAAGGAATGCACCAGCACTGCCCAGTCATACATAGCTATTTCTTTTATTTCTGCATCTATCACATTTACATATCAGTAACTACTACTAATTTGTACCTACAAATGCCTTATAGATCTAAGTGAGTCTATGTGTAGTTCAGAATGACAGTCATTTTTGCTGTTGGTTGGGCTATCTTTTGAGGGGTTTCATGATAAGATGTCTTTCAGTTGTACCATGGCCCACTAGCTACTTCTATCTAGTAGATGTAATTTTATATTGAAGATATTTTATCCTGGCAGGCCATACATTTAGGCTTCAATAGACACAATCTAATAACCACATAGACAATAGGTGTCTTCTTTTTCTTCTCTCTCTTTTTAAATAGTCATGGTATAGCCCAGATTTGAACTCTCCTGTCTCAGTCAAACTGTACCCAGACATAGTGAGATTGTATATACCTAGCTGGTCTGCAACTTCTTATGTAGACCAGGTTGGCCTCTAGTGAACAGAGATCCGTCTGCCTCTGCTGGGATTAAAAGTGTGCACCACCACTTCAGGCATGGCTGGGCGTGGTGATCGACACTTGGTAGGCAGGCAGATCTCTGAGTTCGAGGCCAACCTCGTCTACATAGTTCCAGGACAGCCAGGTCACAGAGACACTCTTCCTCTGTCTTGGGAAAACAAAACAACCAAACCAAACCCAAGTATATAAAAAAAAAATCCAAATATAAAAAGAATATTATTCATTTCCCCCTTTCAAAAATTGGGAAGGGGTATATTGAAGTGGCTGAATATGTGCTTAGCTTGGCGGCAGTCCTGAGGTCAAGGGTACTCCGCTAAAGCAAAAACAAAAGAGATTGATCCTCTGATGGAGGAAGGGCTCCATGGAAAGAACAGAAGGTTCCGGTAGGTGATAACCAACCAGACAGAATGAGCAGAGTGTACTGAGAAGGGAGAAGCTTGTGGCTGAGGTCCTTGCCGGTCTGTAGGTGCATAGGTATGGAAATGAGGTCAGCTACCCAGGGTCAGAAGGGTGGGTAATTGCCTCTGTTTCTATGAGCTTCCACCAAGATGAAGTGATGTGAGCTGACTAGTCTGTTCAAACTGTTTATTTCTTCTGGCCAAGCACCCGGTGGGGGTGAGGTGCTGGTTGTGTGTGTTGTTCCCCTAGCCCAGAAGCCTCTGGGTCCTTTGGAAACAAAGTGTAGGAGACCGGAACAAGACTCATTCTTCACTGGGCACTGCTCAGCACAGTGGCTTGTGTCAGAAAGGATCTGGGGTGCGTGTTTGATGGGGATTAGCGTTACCTCCAATATCCTGCCTTTTGGCCCCAGCTAAATCTGACCCTCCTTGCTGTTGAGTTCCTGCTCATTTTCAGTTGTAGCCCTGGACTAGCAGTCAGTATTATTGAGCACTCATCCTGTGTACTGCCTTAGAAAATAGGAATCATCACTATTCTGACTTGTTAATTTATTATTTGTGGGGTTTTTTGTTTGTTTTTGAGAGGTTATCTATAGATCTGGCTGTCCTGGAACTCACTATATAGGCAATGCTGGCCACAAACCTACAGAAATTTGCCTTCCTCTGCCTCCCAAGTGCCTTGATCAAAGGTGTGCACCACTATACCCAGCTGAGTTTTTTTTTTTCCTAGCCCTGACTGTTCTGGAAATTCCTGTAGACCAGGCTGTCCTGAAACTCAGGGATACCTCTGCCTCCTGAGAGCTGGGGTGAAAAGTGTGTGCTGCCATGCCAGGCCTTGTTTTGTTTTTTGAGACTTAAGTCTATCCTCGAACTCTCCAGTTCTCCCAAGTGCTAGGATGATAAACGAGAGCCACCAATTCTAGCCCCATGTTGGTCTGTTGCTGAGGATATGGAGGCAGAAGGATGAGGTGATGTGTAGAGACTGTGTAGTGATGAGTGGACCTGAGATTTGAGCACGGGTCAGCTGACCTTTGAAATGAGCGTCTAGTCGGTTTATAGCCCTTGCCATGGCCTTGAGATGTGGAAACTAGGCTAGAAGACTCTAGGCTTCTTAACACAAAGTTGACCCCATATTTGCAGTAATGAGTGGTGGATGCCCTTGTTTTGTTTGCACCTGACCAGACAGCCCTTGCTGACAGGATCAGGGTCTCTGGCATTTGTGCTCAGTGCCACATTTGGCTCCAAAGTCTCGAAGCTTCATTTCTAGCTTAGGAGTTTGAGAGTTGCCACCCTATCCCAACCTTTTGTGGAAGAAGGGTAAACTTTTTGGGGGTGGGGTTCGAGATAGGGTTCTCTGTGTAACAGTTCTAACTGTCCTGGAACTAGCACTTGTAGACGGGCTGGCCTCGAACTCACAGAGATCCATCTGCCTCTGCCTCCTGAGTGCTGGGATTAAAGGTGTGCACCACCACCTCTTCATAGTCCACTCAGATGAATAAATCATAGACATGTCAAGGCAGGTTCAGTAACTGTTCACTAAGGCGCCCCTTACCCAAGTTCTGAGAATTGAATGCGGGGACCTTATTCAGACAAGTGCTTGGTGACCACTAAGCCACACCCACAACTCCCCTTTATCTCACTCAGTTTCCTGGGCTGGCCTCATGCTCACTCTGTAGCCCAGGCTGGATAGGGATTTGTACTTATCCAACACCAGCCTCCCAAGGGGCAGAGGGTGTATGTAGACTTGCAGCAGTAACCCCTAAGTTTCACTCTTTTGTAACTGATGGGTATTGAGCCCAGTACTTCCTCCATGGTGCACATGTGTCCTACCATTGAGTGCATTCCCAGCCCTCAATAAGCATCTCTTATGCACTAAGCTTTGTGTGCAAACGGTGGGAGAACATAAATAGTCTACCAGTGTTTATTACGATGGGCCAAGCTCTGGGCTGAAGCTTTAGCTGTGTACCATCTTGCCCGAGTCTTAACGCATAGACTCGAGCGAGGTAGGAACCACAGTCCTACTGAAACCTGATACAGCTTTCTTAAAAGTCTCTATGGAAATAGACTCTATAAGTCACTGGACTGCAGTGATATAGGGTTTGGCTCAGCATTCTTACCTTCAGCTTGCAGAAGTCAGGTACAGTGTGGTGCAGTGCGGTGGTGGTATCTAGCGTCTCAGGTTCTTTAGGTCTGAGGCAGGAGGATCCTTTGAACCTAGGTGTTCAAGTGAAAACTGGGCAGCATAGCAGGGCCCTGAGCCTCTGCCTCTGTTTTTTTCTGTGTGTCTCTCTGAGACAAGTCTCACTATGTAGCCTTGGCTGAGCTGGAACTCTCTGGCCTTGAACTTATAGAGATCCCTCTGCCTCTGCTTCTGCCTTTCTTGTGATGGCACTAAGTGTGCCATTATGCCAAGTCTCCAGACCCTGTCTCCTTAAAAAAGAAAGCAGGGACTGGTGCAGGCCTTTAATCCCAGCACTTGGGAGGAAGAGGCAGGCAGACCTCTGTGAGTTCAAGGCCAACCTGGTCTAGCAAGAGCTGGTTCCAGGACAGGTTCCAAAGCTACAGCAGAACCCTGTCTCAAAAAACCCCACACTTGACCAAGATGTCTGACAAGGATTTTGTGAGTTCTTTAGCTGTTACTATGCAGCCAGGACTGGGACAAGGGTTATCAGAGATCCATGGAAAGTTTTAGCCCCAGATGTGAGTGGGTGTGGCGTGGCGTGTCCCTGAGCCCATCTATGCTGCTACTTTGTTTTGTGCATTCCTGCTTTGCAGCTGGGTATAATTTTCTGTATTCACCTGGTGTTTTTTGTAGAAGAAATCACACCCATGAGCAAAATAGACCTTTGGGCTATGCTTGAGGGAGGGAGACCTCTGGGCTATGCTTAAGGGAGGGAGACCTGGGCTATGCTTCAGTGAAGAGAGACCTGGGCTATGCTTAAGGGAGAGGGACCTCTGGGCTATGCTTAAGGGAGAGAGACTGCTGGGCTATGCTTAAGTGAGAGAGACCTAGACCTCTGGGCCATGCTTAAGGAATGGAAGGAATGTACATGTTCCAGGTGCTATAGAAGAACTACCATTTCCATTTTGCAGTGAAGTGAACTGAGGTTCTGAGAAGTAAAGGGGTAGCTCTTTACTCAGTAGAGAGGTGGCAGAGCTTGGATTAAACTAGGGTTCTCCTAGTTTAATCTGTTAGAGTCCTTCCTGTTCGTATTTTTGAAAACCAGTCTACAAAGACAGAGATCAGGTTTCTGAAATAGGTGAATTAGAAGGGGTGTGTGTGTGTGTGTGTGTGTGTGTTTGTGTTTTGAGACGGGTTTTCTCTGTATAGCCCTGGCTGTCCTGGAAGTCCTCATGGCGCAGGTTCACCTGGAACTCAGAGATCCACCTGTTTCTGCCTCCCGCGTGCTGGGGTTGAGGCTGTGGGCCCACCACTCCAGCTAGGACATTTGTGTTAAGAGTTGTAGAGAACTAGGTTGCTTACCTTGCAAGTTCAAAGACATAAGTTCAGTTCCCAGGACCTGGGCAGTTGAGAACTCAGCAAGTAAAAGCACTTCTGCCAACACTACCTGAGCACCATGGAAGGAGAGAACCGAAGCCTCCAAGTATTCTGACCTTCACAGTGTTTCACCGACTTTCTTTTTTGTTATTTTGAGTTAGGGTTTCTCTGTGTAGCCCTGGCTGTCCTGGAACTCTCCCTGTAGACCAGGCTGGCCTTGAACTCAGGTCCACCTGTCTCTGCCTCCCAAGTGCTGGGATTAACGGTTTGTGCCACCATGCCCAGCTCTTTTGCTTTTTTTTTTTGAGACAGGTTCTTGAACAGACCTTTTTGGGACAGTCTGGATGTGAACTCTCAACCTTGCTGCCTTACTTACCTTACCCATGCTGGCTTTACAGGCATCTGTCTGGTTGTGTGCTAGACATATTTAGTGGTGGTCAGTGTAGCTCAGATCTTTCGCAGTTGAAGTGGACACCTGCCTTTTGTGTCTATATATATGCCCTGGGCAGCAATTGGCAGGTGATGTGGGTATAGGGAAGATGCCCAGGGCAGAATAGAGGCCGCTGGGGCTGCTGAGTCAGTGGTCCTCATGGCCTGTCAGCCTTCATCGTGTTCTCAATGTGTACATGGTTGGGTGATTACTTTGCATTCCTGTTGTAGGAGCTTCCCTCATCTGCAAATGTTTCAGTTATAAAAACCTTTTCAGAAGTGCAAGGAACCACCTCCCTTTACAGTTCATCCTTTTACAGTTCATCCCGCAAAGCTTGTTGCTTTGTGTCAGTGCTTCTCAGGTGAAGCTAGAAGGGTGCTGAACACTTCCCCACAAAGGAGTAATACACGTGTGAGCCAGTAGGTAGGGGTGCCCTGGAGCAGATAGGGGTACCTTTGTTGAGTACCACATGAAGTGTATTGAAGCATCATGTGCTACCATTTAAACAAGTTTAATTTTTTTGATTTATTTATTATGTATACAGTGTTCTGTCTGTCTGTGTGCTTGCTGGCCA
>LOJH01002915.1:21039-40827 GCA_001685095.1 Ellobius talpinus
TCTCTCTCTCTCTCTCTCTCTCTCTCTCTCTCACACACACACACACACACACGCCTTCTTGTGGTACTGAGGTTTGAGACTGAACCTCTGGCAAGCTAGCAAACACTGAGTTATATCTGTCATTCTTGGTTTCCTCTTTTCATAGCTTTTGACTTGGTATTCTTTTTTTGGTTTTTCGAGACAGGGTTTCTCTGTAGATTTGGAGCCTGTCCTGGAACTAGCTCTTGTAGATCAGGTTGGCCTCGAACTCACAGAGATGCTCCTGCCTCTGCCTCCCGAGTGCTGGGATTAAAGGCGTGCACCACCACCATACCACCGCCTGGCCCTGACTTGGTATTCTTAGAATGAGCACCCCAAACTGAGATACACTCCCATGCCCCTCTCTAAGGGATGTGGCATTGTTGTGGGATTTCTTTCCTGAGCAATTACCTTTCCAGGCAGGCCAAGCAGGTTAGCAAACACTCTGTGGAAGCAGCTGCCTTTCCCATCAATGCTTGCTTGTTCTGGATAATGAAAAATGATGCTAGCATCCATTAAAGAAAAAGCTGCCTCTTGTAAGCTGTGGTGGACAAGTGGGTGCTTGTCATGGAGTCATTTGCTGATGCATGTGACCTGCAGACTGGGAAACGCCTCCCTCTGCAGTTTGGACTTCTAGCCTTTCTTTGGGTTTGTTTAGGAGTTTTGTTTAAAGGTCAGAGGCGGAGGGTCTATGCTTCTCCGGCATAGCCCACGTTTGGTGAGAGAGCTGGCCTCATGTTCATTCTCTACAGAAGAGGGTTTTAGATCTCATTCTTGAGTTATTGAATAAACCAAATATTCTGGATTCCTGGCATCTCAGCAACCCCAGAGTCTGAGTGAGGCAGGAGAACCCCCTGAGTTCAAAAGCTAAAAGCCAGCATGCACAACACAGGCTGTCTCAAGCAAAAGTTCTGAATTCTGTGACAGCTCTCCATACCCAATGACCCAAATGGCTTTGGGCATTTCTGTGTTCTCTCTTGCTTGGGAAATGTGATCCTAGATTGATGGTTGGCTGGCTCGGTGACTCTCAGCTGCCACCAAGAAAAAAGTTGATTAGAAAACCTAACCTTAACTGGGCATAGCGACGCACACCTTTAACTGTAGTTTTGGGAGGTAGAGACGAGAAAATCTCTGAGAGTCAAGGCCAACCTGGTCTATATAGTGAGGTCCAGGACAGCCAGAGATACTGCATAAAGAAACCTTGTCTTGAAAAACAAAGAGCAACTGCAAAACCCCCAGAAAACCCAACTGGCTCCCCAACAGCATAGGAGCCAACACAAGGTGCTCACTCAATACCTACGTATCATGGTTGCTACTGTGTTGCCTGTGTGAGTATGTGCAAACACATGCCATGGTCATGTGGAGGTCATAAAACAGCTCGTGGGGATTTGGGTCTCCTGCTGTTTGGGTCCCAGGAATTGAACTCAGGTCTTTAGTTGGGCAGCAATCATCCTTGCTAGCTGAGCCATCTCTCTGGCCTGCCTATTTTGTTTTATTGAGACAGTATCTCATGTATCCTAGACTAACTTTGAATTCTGCATAAATGACAATGATCTTGATCTCCTGATCTTCTTGCCTCCACCTCCAAAGTTTGTGGATTACAGGCATGTGCCACCACATCTGGCTCCTAGTTGCTCTTGTAATTACTGTTAATTAAGGAATATTTGTGGCTTCTCTCTTCATTCTTTACTTTTTGATAGCTGTGCTATTATTGGGTGTGTAGTCCTTGGCTCATGGGGTACTCCTCAAATGAAACCCTATAACTATATATCTTCAAGTTCATTGAGTTATAATTTACACACCTTACAATTTGCCCAGTGTAAATGCATGTTAATTTTTATAAGTGTACTCATAAAGTGGTTCACTCATCCCCTGATCCAGCCCCCCTTAGATCTACTGGCAATCAAATACCCACCTCACCTCAGTCCCAGGTCTCCATGGGCCCGCTTTTTATCTTTTTATAGCTTTTTCTTTTTCACTTTCTTTTTATTTTTTGAGACAGAGTTTTTCTAAGTTGTAGCCTTGGCTGTCCTGGAACTCGCTCTATAGACCATGTTGGCCTCAAACTCAAGAGATCCACATACTTCTGCCTCCCGAGTGCTGGGATTAAAGACTACACACCCAGCTGCCTCTTAATTTTCTAAGTCATAAAATGAGATAAGTAGTTTAACACATACTGTTGTTAAGGTTTACAGATGATTTTGGAGGAGCTGGGGATGTGGTCCAAGGGCAGAGTGAGTGCTGGCCTTTTTCTTGCAGAGGACATGGGTTCAGCGGTTAGCATCCATACAGATGTTTTCAACCAGGGGATCTGACACATTCTCTGGTGTCTGAGGCAGCTAGGCTTACGTGTGGTGTACACACTTAATGTGCATCCATACACAAACATTTAGATTAAAAAAGAAGTTGGGTTTGCCCACACCTTTAATCCTAGCATTTGGGAGGCAGAGGCATGCAGATCTCTGAGTTTGAAGCCAGCCAGAGCTAGTTCCAGGACAGCCAGGGCTACACAGAGAAACCATGCGTAGAAGTTGTATTTGCTCTCAAACTCCAAGAAGACAAAATTTTATATAGACAACATAACACAGTTTTAGCAAAACCCCCAAGATTATTCACCTTTGGCAAGTGAGAGGACTCCGTAGTGAGTTTTCACTCACTTGCCTCAAGGCCTGATGACCCAAGTTTTCTATCTCAAACTCAAATGGTAGAAGGAGAGAACTGACTTCCTGCAAGTTGTCTTCTGACCTCCACACATGTGCCATGACATGTATACACCCCCACACATGGAACATACACACAAGTAAACAAATATAAACATTACTAAGGAGGTCGCAGAGACGGTTTAGTGATTAAGAGCACCTGCTGATCTTTCAAGGACCCAGGTTTGGTTCCCAGCACTGACTTGGTGGTTCATAACCACCCTTAACTCCACTTCCAGGGGACCTGATGTCATCCTGTGACCTCTGGTGGCATTAAGCTTTCATGTGGTGTACAGACATATATGTAGCTAAAACATTCACACATAAAACAAAATGAATAAATGTATAATTATTAAAAAGAAATTCATCCCTTGTTGCCACCACCACCTCCAAGTCCTGTCTAGGTTTTTTAATTGGGAGCATTCACTAGAGCAGATGGAATGGTGCAGGGTGTGTCTCTTGTTGGTCTCATTCATGAAGCGCAGGCTCTACTGCTTCATTTCCTTTCATCGCAGAACACGCTGGCTATACCATATTTATTTAGCCACCATATCCAGCATCTGCTCATCTCCACCTTGGCGTGTTAAATAACGCAGCGTGTCATTATCTAACCCACCACCATACATACTGAAGCCACTGCTATTGACATATAAAACCAAACCAAGCCCCGATATGGGGCAGAAAACACCCTGACGGTGTCTGAAGAGGTGATGTGTATGTCTCTTCCATCGTGTGAGGACCCAACAGTCTAGGTCAACAAATGGGGTGACGAACACTGTGTTCTCACTTTCCAGATGAGTCAGGGGAGTGAAGGAAACCCCCCCAAACCCCAGAAGGTTGGGCTGGAGTTATGAAGGTGGGTTTCTGGGTCAGCTGGGTCAGCCAGTTTGACAACTCTGCCACTTGTTGCTGCATGTGCTTGGAAGAGACACTTAAAATCTCTTGAGCCTTTGCTGAGTAATGTTTTGCACAGTGGTTTGTAAAATGCTTATTATGCCTGATGCAAAACAGTTTTGTAGAGCTTTTTTGCTCACCCTGGATTCTACAGGAGCTTGGGGAAAGCTAAGATCTGTCCGTTCTTGGACTCTCCCATCTCTGGATGTCTGTATTAAGTTAGTTGGAGTTAGGACCCAGGCCCAGGCAGTTTTCTTCAAGGCTCCCAGGAGAGTGTGCACCCTTCGCGTTAGATCCCAGGTAGAGATTTTAGGTGTTTTGGCCAGCATGCCTTGGTTCCCAAGTGGGACCAAGCCTGAGAGCTCATAGGAAAGACTGTAACAAAGGCTAGGGCTAGGAGAGCTGGGGCACCAGTACTTAGAGCTGCCTAGTCCTGTGGGGAGACATCAGGGGTTGAGAGGGTGAGGGATTCCACTGCTATGGAATTTAGAACAGGGCCCTCCCTGGCCTCAGGAAATCCCACAGAAAGTGAAAGTGGGCAGCCTCCTCTTTCTAATCAATAGACAACAGGTCCTGGAGTTGCCACAGGAATGTTCCCTGGGTTGGCAGCCAGTGTCAGTGCCAGTTAGCACCCCTGTATTTAGGTAGTGAGGTACTATGTCTGCCTGTGGCTAAAAGCCAGGACACTGGAGTCCTGACTTGCTCTGGTGGAAGCCAAAGGGTTTCTCCTCAGCCCCACCTCCTACTCCCTTTTAAAGTCAACTAGGCCAAAAGAGACCATTAGATCCCCTGAAGCTGGAGTTAATGGCAATTGTGAGCCGCCTGACATGGGTGCTGGAATTTGAACCACATCCTCTGGAAGAACGAGTACTGCTAACCACTGAGCCACCTCTCCACCCTATTTTTGCTTCCTCCCTCTTTCTGAGGAGACCAAAGAAGTTTCCCTGTACGGTAGGGTCTGAAAGCACAAAATGCAGCGAAGTGGGTACCTTCGGCAGACCCCGCCAAGGTATGCCTCTAAGAGAACACGCCACACACCACAGAGTTAGTGTAAGGGGCTTATTGGGGGACGGGGAGAGTGAAAGAATGAAAGGCCACCTCAGAGTGGGGACATGAGAGAGGCTGACAGAGCCCAGGCAAGAGAGGCAAAAGCAAGCGAGAGGACTGTGAGTGACGGACACTTTATGGGGTGCCTGTGCTGCGTGGCTGGCTGATGATGGAAAGGCACCTGGTGGCAGCCTTGGTAACTAAGGCAGGCTGGCCACCATGGCGGGACTGAACAGGGACAAAGTCCTCACCTTCTTGCACCTCATTTTCCATTTCTCTTAAAACAACTGGGACCAGGGTCCTTGCCAAACAGGACCTCACCAAACACTGGAACCCAGTGCTGGGTCTGCAGGGCTATGCCACGATCAAGCTTCGGAAGGTTTTATCTGCAGACTCTGGCCATTTCCAGATTGTCCAAGAGAAAGGCCCACGAGTAAATGATTTCAAACTGACTTTTCTTTTCCTTGGTTTTGACATGAAGGACAAGGGAGATGGGAAGGCGGCCCTAGCTCTGAACTGAAGGAACAGGAGCCACTGCTGGGCATGAGACCTCTGTAGACCCACAGACTATCATTACTTTAATTCTGGTACAATGGCTCACGTCTTCTGTGTTCTCGCCTGGCTCTTCTGTGCTGCATCAGGGACCCTGGCTGCACTAGGCATGCAGTGCTTGGGTGGGCCTTGGAATTGCCCCTGCTCTAAGATGTAGAGTATTAACCTGGCTGCTGACTGACTCAAGACACCCCATTTGTGAGACTGATGGCAGTCTTCACCCTGATGATTGTGATTGGCACTCACTGGCATTTACTGTGGAACTCGAAACACATTAGCTCAGGTAGAAACTGGGCAGGTGTCCAGAGTCAGCACTAATGACCTCACACATCTGGGGACAGTCTGGGTGATGATGGGTTGCTCTTTATCCCGTTTCCTCCCAGAAGTGAGAGCGGAATGAGCAAATTCCCCTTAGTCTTTTCTTTGCTGGGCTCTCCTCTGTGCCGATAAAGAAATTTATCCCTTTCTTCCTTGATTTTTGAGACAGTCTCACTGGGAGCCCAAATTGGGCTCCAACTTGCTGTATAGCTTCTTGATCCTCTTGCCTTCCTCTGCCTCCCGGTGCTGCACTTGGCTTTATGGAAGGTTCTTGAGTCTAGTTTTAGACTTCCTTCCTTGTGTGACCCCCTGAATATCCTCTGAAGTACCCTTGTGTTTTTTAGGCCCATGTGTATGGGATGATCTTTTGTTATTCTTGTCCTTGTAGCTACCTCAAGTAAATCTCCATTCAACTAGCCAAGTGTCCTAAATGGCCCCTACAGTGTAGACAGACTGCCTGATGGTTAAACCCTGAGAAGTTACTGTCCCAAACCACAGCCTCTGTTCATAGACATGTATTGTAGCTTGGCCACATCCCTTCACCTCTCTGAGCCACCAGATTGTAGTTCTTGTCCATGGCTCCTCCGCAACATCCCCGGATGTGGACAGAGTGAAGGATAACTCATCCTTGCCCTGTTTTTCGAGCTATGATGATCTCTTCTGCTGAGTGCTTTACATGGATGTAGTGCTTTCTAATTTTGTGGACAACCATTAATGGAGGAGGATGTTCCAGCATTACCCAATGCCATCTAAGAAAGTGAGGGACCTGGGGAGATGTTTTCTGGCCGGTGACTTCTCCTTGTGAAACTCCTCATCTTCCGTCTTCAGTGTTTGAGTCAGAAAATGCAGCTGTAGTTTGGGGTACACAGTGGCAGTGTGGCCCCCAGGAGCTCAGAAGCCTCTCTGATCATACATTTGTAACTTTGAAGTAAAGCTAAACACCAAGGTCTTGGCATTAGCTGTGGAACTTCTCTGGGGGGAGATCTGTCCCTTGTGTCCCACCTGTGTGTGGTGTGAACAGATCTCTGCTTTCAAACAGTGGTTTCTGAGAGACTGGAACACCCCTCTGGTTACTAAAACACTCAGCCGTGGTCAGCTAGCTGCCTTTTGTGACTGGTGACTCCTTGGTCCTCAGGCCCCGGCATTTTCTGCGATGTTCGGAGGCTTCTGCGAGAGATTTGCTTTTACCCACTCACATTCCAGTCACAGCCACTCCAGTGGAAGAAATGGGATCCTTCAAGGGAGACTGACCCTGGCATGATGGCAATGACAGGAAAAGAATGTTGCTGAGACTCATGGTCACCCGCTGCCACCAGAGGCTTTTATCAGCTTGGGCTTTATTTGTCTTCACTTAAGTTGTTTCTTCCAGGTTTTCTGCTTTTAACCACTGCTTCTTCCAAGTGGGCTAGAAGATGGGTGCTGATTAATGCAGAAGTTAGACACATATAGAAAGACATTGTCAAACACAGGGCCTGCTATAGATAGATAGAGGCATGAAGTACAGTCAGGAGCAAGAGATCTCAGACTGCCTGGGTCCAAACCTGAGCCTTGATAAGTTACTATCTGCTTAAATTTCCCCATCTATAAAAAGAGGATGTGGCAGTCAGTGGTGGCACACACCCTTTAATCCCAGCACTTGGGAGGAGGAGACAGGTCTATCTCTGTGAGCTCGACAGAGGCCAGCCTGGTCTACAGAGTGAGCTTCAGGACAACCCAGGACCACACAGACCCACTTCCCTCCAGGCTCCCCCCCCAACTAAAAAAAGGCTGCATACAGTTCTGGGTCTGTGTGTTTAGTATTTGTAAAGTGCTTAAAATGGAACCTGGAACAATAATATCCTACAAATACTTAAAATGTGAGTAAAATAGTTGACAAAGGATAACTGAAACTAGTAGCTCAGATTGTAGGAGGGGTTGTTTTTAAGGGTCTCGATGTGCAAGCTAGGGTAGCCTCAGACTCTACAGTAATGGGGCATCCCCAGTTAGAGACTATGGATGAGCTGACAGAGGTGACTGCTGTGGCGGGCTTCCCGCGTAGAGGTGCTCAGGGGTCTCAGTTCCCTGGTGGACCATGCAGCATGTAGCAGCTCCTAAAGGAAAGGTGTTGTGCTGGGTGAGATTGACTTCAGTCCCTTATTACCTTTCTTTATTCAACACCTTCTCTATGGAAATGAACACACACCCAGTTCCATGTGCCGATCTCGGTGTTCTCTGCATGGCTGAGCTGGGCTGGAAGGCAACTTGCAGAACCTTCCTGGAGCTGGAGAGTCCCTTCAACTTTCCTGGAATTATGTCTCAGCCCAGAGGATCTGGTTTTACTGAAAGATAATGATCCTTAACCAGCTGGAAATTCAGGTTGGGGCTCTCTGCCATACTGTCACCTCTCCAGGAGTGAGGCTGAGCCACTATTAAGAAGTGCCTTGAGCAGGTTAAATGCCTTGCACCAAGTTATTTACAAAGCCATTTTCACTCTTCTTAGCCACCACCCTTGGCAAGTCCAGTCATGCTTCTGCTGATTTTGACTGCTTAGATTTGTCTTGGCTGTGTAAAGGAATGAGGCCAATTACCATTCGCTGCCTGTGACAAGCCCCTAAAGATGACCCACTTGTGCTGTTGGGAGAGTTTCTTTAAATGCATCTTTGAAGGTTACTAATTTGGACTTTAGAAATGGTATCTGGAAACTACTAGGGAGATGGTTCAGTCAGTAAAGTGCTTGCTGCGCCCATAAAAAAAAAGTCTGACAAGGCGGGGGGGACCCTGTAATCTCAGTATGAGGAGATAGAAACACTAGATGTAGTCCTGGCACTTACTTGCTGATCAGCCAGCCTGGCTGGCTTGTTGAGTTCCAGGCCAATGAGAGATTCTTGTCTTACAAAACAAGGTGAACAACATCTGCAGAACTATGCCGAGGTTGATTGCACAGACACACACACACACACACACACACTCACTCATACCCCTGTACATGCTTCTACATCCCATAATAAAGAATAGCTGAAGTTCACATAGATCCTTCTGCAAAGACCCATTTGACTGATCCATTAGATCCATTTGACTCCAAAGAAGCACATTTTACCAGTGGGGTTGATGGTGGTGCTGGTACCTGCCCTCTCACGATGGAAACATTCATGTCTATTTTCTTTGGCAAATGCGGGGCTTTTGATTTCAGACATGTTTACAAGGGCGGCCCCTGGTGGAAGAAATGAACACTGCAGGGCAGGCGTCTTCCCCAGGCCCAAAGTGGAGAGGTGCCTCGATGTGTAAAGTAGACAAAGAAAGGGAGAGGAATTTTCATAAGAGAATGCCTGGACAAAATGGGAATTCCATTTTGAGTAGTGATGGACGCTGTTTGAAAAGGTGGAAAGTAAGCTAATTTTTGAGTTTTATTGTGAAGCTTTTTTTCAACCTCGGTTACTTTTCTCTGTGTGTACACTAGTGTCCCGTGGTATGCCTTTGGTGGTCTGAGGACAGCTCACAGAGGTCAGTTCTCTTATCATGTGACTAGCTCTTTCCCTGAGGGGGATTTTAGCTATTGATCTCAGGTTGTCAAGTTTGGCTGTGAGTCATTTTGGTGACCCTTGTTTTGTTTTTTTGAGGCAATCTCAAATTTGTTGTTTAGCCAAGAAAGACTCAACAGCTGATGCCCCGCTTCTACCTCTAAGCGCAAGGATTGAAGACAAGCACTACACTGTTGTACACTGTTGATTTGGTTTTTATTTTTTGAGAAACAGTCTTGCTGTGTAGCTCAGGCTAGTTTAGGGCTCACCGTGTTGCTCCCTTGGCCTCAAACTTATTGTGGTCCTCCTGCCTCAGTTTTCTGAGTGCTGGGATAACAGGCATGAATCACTCGGCCTGACTTCATTTCTCTTTTTAAAACGTTATTTATTAAGAGGTTTGGGGTCTTATTGTGTTGTCTAGGCTCACCCTGAATTCCTGGCTTCTGAGCTTTAGCAATCCTCCTGCCTCAGTCTCCCAGGTAGCCAGGACAATGCGTTTGCACCACAGTACTGGGTTTGAGCCATATTAGTGGTGAAACTGACTCCTTCAGGTCCCCTTAGATACCTCTACCTCAACAGAGTCTTGCAATATATTTCTTTACCAAATCCCCCCGTCATACCTTAAAATTTTTTATTTATTTATGCCTGGCTCTACTCTTTATGCTATTTTAAAATGGGCAGAGTGGTGTATGCCTATAATCCCAGCACTCAGGAGGTTAGCCTGGGGGGACACAGTGAATTTCTGTCTTCAACAAAACAAAAAATAATTGCCCTGACCCTTGGATTCTTTAGGTGTCCATATCTAAGCTCTGTTGTTGTGCTTTCTGTTTTCTTCCTTTTTTTAAGTTTATTTTTTATTCTTTTGAGAGATGGTTTCACTGTGTAGCCCCGACTGTCCTGAAACTCACTCTGTAGACCAGTCTGGCCTTGAACCCACAAAGATCTGCTGATGTGTACCACAACTGCCCAGCTTCTGTTTTCTTTTTAAGATTTACTTATTTTTATTGTGTGTGTGTTTTCTATGCACGCAAGTGTAACGTGTTTGTGTAGTGCCTGTAAACACCTAAGAGGACATCAGATTTCCTGGAACTGGAGTTACTGGCAGTTGTGAGCCACTGTAATGGTGCTAGAACTGAACTTGGATCTTCTGGGAAATTTTTGAGGCAGGGTCTCTTGTCTCTGCAGACTTGGCTGTGAGCTGGAGGCCAACTGGCCCATGAGCTTTTGGGTGATTCTCCCATCTTGATATAGGAGTCCTGGGCTTACATGTGCATACCGCTGTGTCCTGCTCTTTACATAGGTTCCGAGGGTGTAAACTCTGTCATCAGGCTGACCTACAAGTTTTTTGACCCAATGAGATATTCTCAGCTTTGTGGTCTGTTTTCATTTTGAGTCACCTCTCTTGCTTTCATTCTGAAAATGATACTATTTTCACTGACAACTAACTAGATGAGGAAAAACACACAAACCAGACTCCAGAGATCAGTTGCCCTGTGTGTTGGAAGATATTAACGATAATGATGAAGAGGCCTCTGGGTATGGGTGTTCATTGTCAGCTTATGGTTTATTGAGCCAGTGCATGTTCTGTATGATTTGGTGCGTGGGTCAAGTTCACTTTATGAAGAAGGAGTGTCCTTATCTGTGATCTAGTTGTCCAATATCCTAATTGCTGTGATCTCTGTCCTGCAGTGAGATTTGAAGGGTGCACCGGTCGGCCAAGGACAGCCTACTTTTCTGAGGACTCCAAATTCAAAGTGGCTCCCGACGGTGCCATCACACTCAAGCGACCTCTAAACCTTCATAAACTGGAGACCAGTTTTCTTGTCCATGCCTGGGATTCTACTCACAAGAAGTTTTCTGCCAAAGTGATACTGAAGTCTGTGAGGCACCACCACCACCACCACCACCACCACCACCACCATGTAGGTTGGGCTATTTCTTGGATGTCTGTATATTTCTCAGATTGCTGTTGACCTGGGTCCTCTAACCTTGGTGCTGGGATCTTGTGGGGCAAGATTATTTGTGGGAAGACCCTATGGGGTGCTAAGTGGCCTCCTTGACTCCAGGAACACCTGTCAGTTACCACAGTCAAAACTACCCCCAGAAACTGTTTGACTTGTGGGGTAAGGATGAGGGTGACAAAAATTGTCTCCAGTTGAGGACAGTCTTTCTGACTGAACTCATTCTTATTGGGTTTGGGGGTTGCTGTTGGGTTATAGGATCTGGAAGTACAGGATAAGGAGAAAGACACAGGCCCTGCTTGGCCTTGTTAGCCCACCATTGCTCTCTCTAATCTCTGATCCAAGTAATCAGAGAGGTGTCATTTAATCTATATAGACTGAGTGAATTCACACACACAAACAAACTACTAAGAACATATGTACACACTTGATATTCACAAGGAGCCCCCTCTTCCTTTGTTAATAGCAAAATCTGGATACTTAAGTCCCTTATAAACGGGTGTAGATATCCACACACAACCAGAACACCCTCCGGTTAGGGCACCTCTACATAAGATAATACCTGATCATGTGTCATGTATCACTCAGGTGACAGTTGTTCTACTCTTATTATTGATAACAATGAGGGGGAAAATCTGTATATGTTCAGCACAGACAGAATTTTTATAGTTATTTTGTTTTGTTTTGTTTTGTTGAGGCAGGATTTTGCTATAAAAATAGCCCAGGCTGGCTTCATTTTTCTCCTGCCTCAGCCTCTTGAGATCTGGGATTACAGGTGTGTACTAACATGTTGTATATGGGTTTCTTCCTTTTGCTTTTCTCTTTTTTAACCCATGATAGCCTCAAGCTCACTGTATAGCAGAAGATGACTTCTAACCTTTCATCTCCCATGTGATAGCATTATGGGCTGATTTTGTGAGGGTCTAGTGATTAAATACAGGGCTTTATACATGTAGACAAGTATTCTGCCAACTGAGCTATCTCCTCAGTTCTATAGACCTTAAAAAAAATCATTAAAAAGCCAGGTGGTGGTGGTATACTCCTTTAATCTCAGCTCTTGGAAGGCAAAGGCAGGCAGATTTCTGTTTGAGGCCAATTTGATCTACAGAGCTAGTTCCAGGAGAGGCAGGGCTACTCAGAGAATCCCTGTCTCAAAAAGATTATATATATATATATATATGAACCTCTTTCTGGGCAGAAGTGGTAGACAGATCTCTGTGAGTTCGAGGCAAGCCTGGTCTACAAAGCAAATTTTAGGAAGGCTCCAAAGCTACAAAGAAACCCTGTCTTGAAAAACAAAAACCAAACAAATCTTTTAAAATCTTTTCCTGACCCTCTTACTGTTTCATTTGAAAGATGGTTTTTTGTATAGCCAAGGTTGTCCCCAAACTTGATGCATAGTTCAGGGTAACTTTAAACCAATCCTCCTATCTCTGCCTCCCATGTGTGGTATTGTAGGCATGCAACATCATATCTGGCCATGAAAAAAAATCATTTCTATCTGTACTTGGTTGATCACAGATGCGAACCTGAGATGGAGGGACAGCTGAGTGAGTTAGAGTCATCAAATACTAGCTGATGTCATTGCTGTCCTGAGGCAGAATGAATAAGGTGAAGTACTGGTTGGCTTACTTACTTAGCAAGGAGAGGAATACCAGTAGAAAGTCTTTGTCACTCTGTAGAGCTGGAGAGACAGACAATTCAGCAGGTAAGGATGTTTACTGCTCTTGCAGAGGACATGGGTTTGGTTCCCAACACCCATATCAGGCACCCCAGGACACAGTAACACCAGTTGCAGGAGATACAGGCCCTCCTCTGCCCTCTGTGGGTGCCTGCATGCCCACGGTGCACATAAATTCATGCAAACAAATAATAAACAAACTGTTTTAAGCCTTCTTTCTACTGTCACTGGCGTCAGATCCCTCCCCAGGTGTTTGCAATGCCTGCCATGAGGTCCAGAAAACCAGCAAACATTGAAGAGGCTGATACACATACTGACTGTGTGCTCTTTAGATGCTGGTCATGAATGTCCCTGGAGGTTGTTACCAGAAGCCAAATGCCTTTGCCCATCTTAAATGTTGGTATTTCCTATGGGTCTCTCCAGGGGACTTTCTAGCTGTATCTTGCTCCCTGCTTCAAAAGTGTGGATTGTGCCATATCCATTGAGTGCCAAAGCCTTTAAGGTTGATTCCTGTTCTGTTCCCTGAAGACTCTTGAGGTTCATAGAATTTAATAACCCTCTAATCTAGTTTTTCTCTATGATGCAATTAAAGAACGAAAGAACTTAGTTCAATTACATTAGCCATGGCTTCCTGACTCCAGTTGGCCGCTCATGCATGCAAGTTCAGCACAATAAGTGTGTCTCCCCACTTCCCACCATCCCAGACAGTTGACTGTGATAGCCTTCTAAGACCAAGAGCAGTTTGGGGCTTGTTTTTCCTCTAGCGCCTCCTCCCACCCCTGCCCCCATACACCTTTGCCTCTGCTGACTTTGTCTTCATTTCTGTTGTATCAGGATTTGATTCAAGGGTATACATTATAGAAACCCCCAAGCTGGGTGTGGTGGTGCACATCTTTGTGGTTTCTTTATTTATTTTGTTGTTGTTGCTGTTCTTTTGAGACAGGTTTTCTCTGTGTAGCCCTTGCTGTCCTAAAACTCACTTTGTAGACCAAACTGGCCTCGAACTCACAAAAATCTGCCTGCACACTCAAGCTTGTGGCCCTCCTGCCTCAGACTCCCAGACTACAAGTGTGCACTATAGCCTCACTATTTTATGGACAGGGTCTCATTATAGCCCGTGTGGGCTTGAACTCCTGATCTCCCTTTCAGGTGTTGTGATTATAGGTGTGCACCACTAGCACCACACGTGGCTTGCTAGATTCTTATGGCTTTTCTTCTTCCTTTTTTTAAGATTTATTTATTTATTAGGTACACAGTGTTCAGCCTCCATGTATGCCTGCAGGCCAGACGAGGGCACCAGATCTCATTACAGATGGNGTGGTTGCTGGGAATTAAACTCAGGACCTCTGGAAGAGCAGTCAGTGCTCTTAATAACCACTGAGCCATCTCTCCAGCCCCCTTCTTATGGCTTTTCATGTTGGCTGTTGGAATGCCAATCATCCCATCTTGTCAGGAATGGCGAGGTAGAGGACAGAGGACATGGAGGTGTGTGAGACAGGAACTTGATATGAAGACCAGGCTGGCCTTTAGCTCAGATATATCTGCTTGCCTCTGCCTCCCAAATCTTGGATATAAAGAAGTGCATGCAGCACAATGTCCAGCAGCCATTCTTAATTGTGAAAAGGAGAAAGAGGAATGTTTTATATAGCTTAATTGTCTACCTTTTAAGAATTTTATGGGATTCTCAAGCACTATTCTACTTTTATTAACCACATCATCTAGCTGTTAAATGTCATTTTGTCAACAAAAACCAAAAAGGTGGTCTTGGTGTGCATGTATGTAGAGAGAGGTCCGAGGTCAATCTTCTTTTTCTTCCTTTTTTTTTTTGAGATAAGGTCATATGTTGCAGCCCTGGCTGGTCTAGAACTCACGGTGATCCAACTGCCCTTGCCTCCCAAGTGTTGGGATTAAAGATGTGTGCCAGCATGCCCAGTACCCACCATGGTTTTTTAGACTGGGATCTACCTGTCACTGTCTCCCCAGTGCTGAGCTTACAGTTGTGTGCCACTGTGTCCATGCCCTCATAGCAAGCAACTTACTCACCGAGCCCTCCTTCCAGGCCCCAGGCACTATTTATTGATGAGACTCAAACCCAGTCAGTTGTATCCCGAGCTCCCAATTGTAACCTATGTACATATATATATTTCTGGTCACAAAACTGAGATATATGTTAGAGAAAAAGATAATTAAATTTTTTAAAAGATTTGTTTATTTTTATTACATATGCATGGTTGTTTTTCCTGCATATATTATGTGTGTGCCACATGTATGCCTGCTACCTGTGGAGGCTGGAAAGGGGCATGGGATCCCCTGGAAGTGAACGGATGGTTTTAGGTTTCTGTATGGGTGCTGGGAACCCATATCCTCTGCAAGAGCAGCAAGTGCTCTTAACAACTGAGCCATCTCTCTAGCCTCTAAATTCTAGATGTAATAAGAAAAGAAAACTCTGGATGTAAGGGTAATCCCAATGCTTGGGAGTCTGAGGCAGAAGGATTGCATGACTGCAATGCCAGCCAGGACTGTATTGTCTCAAAAGGCAAAGAACCAAACATGCTGGCTCATGATTTAATCCCAACTTTTCGAATTCTAAGACAGGTAGGTGTGCTGTGAGTTTGAGGACACCCTGAACTACATAGTGGATTCTAGACCAGCCTGGGCTACAGAGTAAAACTCTTATCGAAAAAGCAAAACTAGTCGGGCGGTGGTGGCACATGTGTTTAGTCCCAGCACTCGGGAGGCAGAGGCAGGCCCTTCTCTGTGAGTTCGAGGGCAGCCTGGTCTACTGTGTAAGTTCCAGGGCTGTTCAGAGAGAAGCACTATCTCAAAAAACAAAGGAAAAAAAAAACAAACCAAAAAACCAAAACTAATCAAGCAAAAGACTAAACCTAAGACAACAACCAAAAGACCCTCAGGACAGAGAGAAAGTGTGAATTCCCAAAACCCACACAATGCCGGGAAAGTGACACTCATGGGACAGCCTGACAAACAACCGGGAGACTGAGGTTCTCCTCTGATTAGCACACACCTGCTGTGAAATCGCAACATGCAAGCACACAAATCTAACGTTCTGCTTCTTCCCCTTTGCCCGGTTGGGTTTTCCTGTTCAGGGTGTTTGGGCATGATTCCCTTTGCTCTCACACCCGTTTTTGTAAATGCCCTGCAGCTCTGCAGGGCAGGACCTTTTTACCCACCAGTGGGTTTGTGTTCATTTACCCGTGTCTAGTTCACTGTGGCTGTGTCAGATGGCCATTTGGAGGCTTAAGGTGTACTGTTGATGGACAGCTTATTTTATTTTCCCTGCACTTGAGTTAAAATCTCCCCCCCAAATATTATGTTAGTGTTTTCCAGCCATCATCTTCATTTACTGAGAACTTGCTGTGTTTCAGGCACTATTCTAGATTCTTTATATGTAAGCAAGTATCATTTAGTCCTTCTCAGAACTCTAGGACCTTGACACAAAATATCATACTCTCAGTTTTAGCCAGATGTGTCACATACCTTTAATCCCAACATCTGGAAACTAGAGATAGGTGGATTTCTATGAATTAAAGGTCAGCCTGGTTTACATAGTGAGTTTCAGGTCAGTCAGGGCTACAATGTGTGAGACCCTATCTACAAAACGAAACAAATACCCACTTTAGTCGTTGGGACAGTTTACACAGAAGTTATGTGATCTCCTCTGGAAACAGATGGGGAGATGAGAATTAAACTCAAGGTAGCCAGGACTTAGACCATGCTGGCTTCCTTTTGTAGATGATAGATGCAGGGATGGTAAGGGCAGAGTGTGTCAGGTGAGTGTGTATCAGGTGAGTGTGTGTGTATCAGGTGAGTGTGAGTGTGTGTGTGTCAGGTGAGTGTGTGTATCAGGTGAGTGTGTGTGTCAGGTGAGTGTGTGTATCAGGTGAGTATGTGTGTGTCAGGTGAGTGTGTGTGTGTCAGGTGAGTGTGTGTGTGTCAGGTGAGTGTGTGTGTGTCAGGTGAGTGTGTGTGTGTGTGTGTGGCAGGTATGTGGGATTGGGTTTTAGAATACATGGTCACATTTTATGTCTATCTTTCTCTGTTTTGAATCTTAGAAAGAAAAACAACAAAAACTGGAGGGCTGAAAATGTACCTCAATTGGTAGACTCCTGACGTAGCATGTATGAAGCTCGGGCTTCTGTTCTCCACCATCACTCAAGCAGCATGGTGGAACATGTCTGTCATCCTGTGATAAGTAGAGGGAGGAGCTGAAGTTCAAGATCATCCTTGGCTATACAATTTGAAGCCAGACTGGGCTTCATGAGATTGTTTCTAAAGAGACCCAAACCAAACAGCAAACAAGTAAACAGGAAAAAGGGCTTGATTAGAACTTGGCGGGTGGTCTGTGTTGCTAAGTGAGTATCTCCCTGTGAAGGAAGAGGGTGAAATCTTCCAGAAACTTTGTTACCACAAATCATTCTAGAGCACTTAAACAATTTAGGAGGCATTTTCCTTTTATCTTCAGCTCTTATTTCCCTGAGTGTGCATGAAGTTATCTTTATTGCACGTTGGAACTGTTCAATACGAGTCTCCAGGTTATTTTTGTTTCCCATCCAGCAGCTTCTGTTAGAACAAATGGGACCCTTATAGGGCACAATAAGATTAACGCATTTGTATCGATCTCAAAGTAGTTCTTAGTAGCAATTCCCCAAACTTAAACAAGTTTGATAATTTAAACAAGATTGATAAACTCCACTTTAGAGAACTGTATCCTTAGGAACAAAGAAAGGAAGTCCAGAACTCCCAAATATCACCTCTGCATCACCTCTCACGCTAACAGCTTAGTGTCGTTTAAAGGACATGCATTATGTAAGTTTGAAATAACTTTTAAACACACACAGTTTTCAAATGTTCACACCCACAAATTGTGTTTTCACAATGGTTATTCAAATTCTGGATATTAAGAATTTAAAGAGCTCAACCTGGTGGTGATGGCTCACATGCCTTTAATCTCAGCACTTGGGAGGCAGAGGCAGTTGGATCTCTGAATTTGAGGACAGCCAGGGCTACATAGAGGAACCTTGTCTTAAAAAAACAACATCCAGAATTTAAAGAGAATATCGTATTTGTTTATCCTGTGGCTGTGTTAGTCAGCATTCTGACACTATAACAAAATTCCTGGGACAATTAACATAAAAAGAAAAAGGTTTTACTTGGGCTTGGGTATTTGGTTCTGGAGGTTTAAGACCAAATGACGCTGTTATTTTGTCCTCTAGCAAGGACAACACATCAGACTGAGAGTGTATAGGAGAATAAACCACACTTATTTTATGATACATAAAGCAACAAAGAGACTGAGGTCTCACAGTATATTTCAAGGACATATCTACTGTGATCTGAAGACCTCTCATTGGCCACTAAGGTAGGAACCAAACTTTCAAGCATAGGGATCATTATGGGCAGTCCATGTCCAAACAATAGCAGTCAGGAGCTCTTCATTTGGGTGGGACATGTAATTTGCTATTGACAATGAGTCATTAGTGGACTAGATGGAACTGTAGATCTCCTATTTTCTGAATTGCTTCATTTTGTTAATCTTCTTTCCTCTTAGGACCCTGTCTCTGGATCTGAGCCAGAAGTGCTCATGTTTCCCAGCTCTCACCAGGGTCCCAGAAGACAGAAACGAGACTGGGTCATCCCCCCTATCAGCTGCCCAGAAAATGAGAAAGGCCCGTTTCCTAAAAATCTGGTTCAGGTAGGGGAAGGACCGAGAGAAAAGATGAGGAAAGGACCCAGTGTCAAGATCTTTCCTTGCCAATTCTGTCTCTTTTCTGTTTTTGTGCAGATCAAATCCAACAGGGACAAAGAAACCAAAGTTTTCTACAGCATCACTGGCCAAGGAGCTGACAGACCTCCTGTTGGTGTGTTTATTATCGAGAGAGAATCAGGCTGGCTGAAAGTGACAGAGCCTCTGGATAGAGAAAATATTGCCACTTACACTGTGAGTATTTCATAGATACTTGTTGACTATTAGGTAACAATTGTCAAGTTTTGGGGGCCATCCAAGTTTTATCCCCAGGTTAGATACCCAGAACGTGTGAGTAGCATCACTTGTCTCTTGATGTGTTGATAAAGTGGAGACAAGAGAATGATTTGGGATGGTAGTTGTGTTGTTTTGTTCTTTTCCTTAGAGGAGAAAAGCAGGGGTTCCTCATAGCCTACATGAGCATAGATGGACGTTGTCAAAGTGGAGCTGGATAGATGGCTCAATGGTTAAGAGCACTTGTTGCTCTTATAATCTTGACTTTAGTTCCCAGCACTCACATCAGGAGGCTCACAACCACCTGAAACTCCAGCTCCAGGGGCTCTGATACCCTCATGACCTCCATGTAATTCATGAAAGTGCATATGAATACACACACACGCACACACGCGTGCGCACACACACATAAGTGAAAAGATGTCAACTTGTTCTTGGGGTTGGGGAGAAGCTTCTTACATAACAATATATTCTGATGGCAATAATAGGGAGGAAAATCCACTTCTGGGGCTTGGTTACAATGTGAGTTTAGTAACCTATAGATGCCATATGCAGAAAAATCTCAGGGAAACATTAGACTGTTGAAGCCAGAGGAAAATTACCCCAATTAAAGTGAGTCTCAATGTGATAAGTGGGCTGCCTCGTGGGTGTGTTCTTGTCTGAGTTCATTAAGCAGCAGCAGCAGCAGCAGCAGCAGCAGCAGCAGCAGCAGCACATCTTGCACATAGAGATCTCACAGTGGAAGGAGTGGAGGCCGATGAAGCCACTCTCACTAGACTCCCTTGCCCAGTTCCTCTTCCTGTCAGGGCTAGGTAACCCTCCCTTGGCTCTTCTTGCAGCTCTTTTCCCATGCTGTGTCATCAAATGGGGAGGCAGTGGAGGATCCCATGGAGATTTTGATCACAGTGACCGATCAGAATGACAACAAGCCAGAGTTCATCAAGGAGGTCTTTGAGGGAACTGTCATAGAGGGCGCTCTTCCAGGTAAATCAGTCACAGTGAACTGGGTACCCAGAGAGATGCTTCAGTTCTTTGGGATTAGAACCTGGGTGTAGTGATTAGGAGCATGGGCTGCTTTTCGTCCCACCCGGCTCCCACATGGCTAGCTTAACACCCGAAATAA